>CABFWB010002581.1:8696-52918 GCA_902151455.1 Timema bartmani | reverse complement strand
AGCATTGTTTACCCAGTTGACAGGGTGTACAACTTTTCCTTTGAAGTTCTGTGGTGTGCAGTGATTAGAGAATGCAACGTTCTTTCAAAGGGCATTACAAATTTGGGACCACGTTGTTAAGTTTCTCAAAGAAGAAAAGCTTCCTAAAACAAAACCTGTAGGAATACTGAAAAGAGCAGCCTGTGATCCATTCCTGAAGTATATACTAGCTTTCTGCAAAACAATTGCAGATGGATTTTAGCCTTTCCTTTTTGATAGGGTCTGATATATTTTGTTATTTTTCCATCATTTTCCCTGAACTGATTGGCAAGACGTCTGCTTTCTTATTCTTCCATAAAAGGTAATGCAAGGTCAGCTATAGTGGAGGAGGCCGAAATAAATGTAATTAAATTAATATTTCCACATGAATAGTACCATAAAATTATAGTGGAAATTTTATAAGAAGTTGGTCAGGGAACTTTAGCAAAAAATTGTGGTTTTTGGGACAGCTCAAAGAGTAATAAACGTAGTAATAATGACACTGAAAGAGAAACGATCTTACAAAATTAATATTTTCATCATGTTCATGTGAAGGAGGAAAAGACTATGATATACCAGATTAATCAAAATCTATAAAAAAGTACCGCTTCACGAATTGATGAATAATTATATTAAAACATCAACTTTATCCGGAAAAACAAGGGGACATAACACGCCCATAGGAGAAAAATGTAAACATAATCTGTGTGAGATAGTTGACAATATGGTTAGTGAATTGGAATGTAGATTCACTAAGCATGACTTTGTAAGTGATGCAATAAGTGCTTGTCACCCTAGCAATGAAATGTTTTTACATTAACAATCTATACAATCATTTGCTGAAAAATACAAAACATATTTCCCTCATTTCAAGAAGTTTCATACTAGCTAAGAACACCTTTGTAAATAAAAAAAAAATCACACAAATACTTTTTAATGGACTGACGATTTTTCCTAACTTGTGCATCCTTCTAACACTCTTGGACTGAGCTTCCCCTTGTCTTGGAACTCCTCTTGGATCGAGCTTCCCCTTGTCTTGGAACTCCTCTTGGATCGAGCTTCCCCTTGTCTTGGAACTGCTTTTGTACCGAGCTTCCCCTTGTCTTGGAACTGATTTTGGGCCGAGCTTCCCCTTGTCTTGGAACTGCTCTTGGACCGAGCTACCCCTTATCTTGGAACTGCTCTTGGACCGAGCTTCCCCTCGTCTTGGAACTGCTCTTGGACCGAGCTTCCCCTTGTCTTGGAACTGCTCTTGTGCTTATCTCCCTCTTGTCTTGGAACTTCTCCTAAGCTGAGCTAATCCTTCTCTCGGAACTGATTCTGGGCCAAGCTTCTTCTTGTCACAGAAATGCTCCTGGAGTTCCTCCTTATTAAGAACTGCTCCTGGATTGAGATCCCCCTTTGTCTCAGAACTGGTCCTGGTCTGAGCATCCTTTGTCTCAGAAATGCTCCTCGCCTGCGCTTCTACCTGTCTTGAAATTGATTTTGGGCTGTACCTCTTTTAATTTAGGTTCGTTCTTTTTGGCTTCACTTGGTTTGGCTCATTACTTTCTAAACTCATCATCATCATCATCATCATCATCGTTTCCAGTCTGTGGCTGGGTCAATTTAGTAAAATGCCCCCGTCTTCCTCAATTCTTCCACCATTCGTCCTCCTTTAATTGCTTTCATTTCTCCCCCCTCCCTTGCATACTTTGTTATAGGAACTCTACTTATACAATTGAGTGATCTTAAAATAATGTATATGGCTGTGTTTCACATATTAGGTTGTATGTTTCCACCAGCCTGTTGGTCTTCACGGTGACATTGGGTATCACATTTTGTAAGGCCATTCAACAAGCAAGCCTATCTGAGAATGAAAAAGACCTTGAGGCTATAATGTTTTGGTAGTGATTGTAACATAAGGTGGACCAGTCAACACGAACCTACTATGCTAGAGCTTATCTTACATGTTTGTTAATACCTACATAAAGAACTGCCACTTCTCCTCCCTTCATTTAATAAGAATTAAAATGTTTTACTTTACTTGTAATTTTGTAATTTTTGCCCCCATACATAATGTTTAACTTTAATCCGACTATGTCCCAAGGAGTTGGGACTCCAGTTCACAAAAATATATAGGTTTTCATATTTTAAAATAATCTCCTTATGAAGCTTGTCAAAAAGTAGTTATTGTATTGAAAACTAGATTTATAAAATATGTGATTGTACTAAAATATATTTGAATAATTAAGCTCTTTAATTAAGAGAGTTTAAGTGGCAAATGTTTAATGGTGCTTTAATTGTGGCTGAAACATTTCCAAGGCCAAATTTTTGTTTTTATTACAATAATTAACACCCAAACTGTAAGTTTGATAGATACAGGCAGCAGTAGCCCTTATCTGGTTTACAGGTTAAGAAAATTGTATTCCGGCTGAATGTACTGAGCTGAAGTTTCTATTTAAGACTCATTATGAACCAATAGTAGCATGGTCCCTGGAACTTCTTACATTAACAAACGATAAACCATTAGTAGCTTGGCCCTGGAACATCCAACATTAGACAATTATGAACCACTAGTAGCATGGTCCTTAGAACTTCTAACATCAGCAAATTATAAACCATTAGTAGCTTGATTCTGGAACATCCAACATTAGAAAATTATGAACCACTAGTAGCATGGTCCTTAGAACTTCTAACATCAGCAAATTATGAACCACTAGTAGCATGGTCCGTGGAACTTCTAACATTAGCAAATTATAAAACATTAGTAGCTTGGTCATGGAACATCCAACATTAGACATTTATGAACCACTAGTAGCATGGTCCGTGGAACTTCTAACATTAGCAAATTATAAACCATTAGTAGCTTGATCCTGGAACATCCAACATTAGACATTTATGAACCATTAGTAGCATGGTCCGTGGAACTTCTAACATTAGCAAATTATAAACCACTAGTAGCTTGGTCCTGGAACATCCAACATTAGACATTTATGAACCACTAGTAGTATGTCAAGGTAATACCAAGTGTGTCTTTAGCTAGTGACCACAGGTTGTTTGAAGGTGGCAGACATAAAGGGATGGGAATGTAGGAGAAAGGTAGCAAGACAAGAAAGAAGAATAAATGATGAAAATAAATAAATCATGAAAAAAGGAAGAGGGAAGAGAGCTGTACCTAAGAATGGCAAGAAGCTTAATGCCCAAGGATGAATTGCAATGCGTAGAAGTGGAATGGGAAAGGTTTAAGAACAGTTTGGTGGGAGCTGCAGATGAGGTATGTGGTAGGACAAGAAATAAGAGGAAGTGGAAGGAGACACTGGTGGAATAACAAGGTGAAGGAAGCAGTGAAGCAGAAGAATAATGCATTCAGAAGGAATTTTAAGACTAGGAATAAACAAACAGGAAGAATTTAAGGAGAAGAAGAAAAGAGCGAAGAGAGTGCTACAGGAAGTCAGGAAGGAATGGGATGTGGAATGAAGTAAGAAAGTGTTGTATAGCCAAGTAAGAAAGTGTTGTATAGCCAAGTAAGAAATAGGAGAGAGAAAAGACGAAGTCAGAATGATCGATGAAGAAAATTGAATACAGGAGAGGAAGAAAGGAAACTATGGATGAGATTTTTTGAGAAGATGTTCATCCTGGAAGAGGAAAGGGATGAGAGAGAATCAGAGGAGCAGTAAAAAATAGCAGATTAGGAAATAGGTGGAGGTAAAGAGGATGAAACAAGGAAAAGCACCAGGCGTGGACGAACTGACTGTGGAAATGATAAAGAGTTACAGGTAAAGCAGGTATACAATGGTTCGTTACACATGGTGCCAAGAGTGATTTGGAAGGAGAACAAGGTACCAAAAGGCTGAATAAAGGGAGTTATAATACCTATTTTCAAGAGCGGAGACAGTTGTTACAGAAGTTATTAATCTATTTTAATAAAACCCGCCTCGGCAGCGTAGTTGGCTAACACGCAAAGTTTCATGTTGAGCTAGACTGCCAAGGATGGGGAGATCGAGGTTCGAATCTCGGTCAGGTGAACTAGTATGAAATTGTTTTCCACTCTCCCTCCATGCAAATGCAGGTTCACTTCCTCTAAGTTCAACCTTCCCCAATTTTCAACCAGGAAATGAGAGAAAAATTGGTGAAAGAGGGGGGCAAGTGGAGGTGTTTTACAAAAGCATCAGAAGTCTGGTCTGGAGCAGAGATGTGCCACAGAAGTGCAAAGGATTGATTTGATGTACAGGGCATAGGCCTACTATGTCCCAATACTGTAGTATGCATCAGAAACCTGGGTGATGAAGGAAAGAGATAAGAGCGTGCATAGCATAAGGCATGCGAGATGAGATTACTGAGGAGTAGGCTAGGAGTGACAAGGATGGACAGGGTAAGGAATGAAAGGGCGAGAGAAAGTCAAGAAGGAATCCCTGCAGGATAGGATAAGAGAACTGAAGGCGATAGTGAGGTGGTGTGGGCATGTGAAGAGGATGGAAGGGAGAAGGATTCCAATAAGGATGCTGAAATAGAGGTGGCAAGCAGGAGGCCAAGAGGAGGACGCAGGGACAGGTCGATAGAGGAAGTGTGGAGAAGAGAGTGGATAAGGCTGGCGTGGAGGAAGAAAGGTGGTGGGAGGACCGAACTAAATAGAGAGACTTTTGTTAATGACAGGAAACTGTCTGATTATGATGATTATGATGATGATGAATTAACCAAACAACCCTTGGCCCCAATTATTTTGGTTAATCCACACAATATTGTACTAATTTGTACTAAGAAATAGCCCATATTTTGAATACAATGTGTTGGGAGAGGAGGGGGGAATCCAGAACCTCTCTGGTCCCAGAGGCTTTGATTATAGCTCAATATCTCTGTAGCTTAATATTATTTTAAACACGCACTGTTCCCCTATGGGAAGTCAAGAAACTGTGCATATAATTCAAAAAACAACCCTGTACTTAATCCATACTCACAACTTTCCCCACTCTTCCCTTTTCCTACATACTCCCTTCACTTCAACCACAGCCATATACTGACTCATAAAGGTTTTTATATTCTTAAAACTCTTAATGTTTTTCTTCTTTTTTTTTGTGCACATTCGTTCACAACATTTAGCCACGTCTTACATGGCCAACCTCTTCCTTTTGATCCACACACTCTACCTTCATATATTTGCTTCGTCACACACTCTACATTCATCCTCTCAATATGTTCAAATCAACGTAAGACGCTTATTTCACATTGACCTATTGGATTTACTTTCAGACCGCACTCCTTCAACACCCACTCATTACTCTATCCACACAAGTTTTTCCACATACATTTCTTAGATTTCTCATTCCAACCACATTCACCTGACAAACCCACGCTTCACATTCATAAATCAAAATTGGCATTAACATACTTTTATATAATTCCATCTCTGCCTCTTAATTCTTACACTTGTAAAATAAAATACAAAAAATTAACAAGAAATAAGTGTATTTAATAACAGCAATATACGTATACAAAATGATTCAATAGTCACCTTTAAATTTTTGGTCGAATTTTGACCAATGATTTTTGACCTTTAGAAGTTACAAAATACCTCATCAAATTAAATTATATTTTGCTCTAATTTACATTGAGTAAAAATTGCTTTTAAAATTCAAAGCTCAGCACCAAAAAAAAACAACTTAACAAATGATTGCCAACAAATATATTTGACATATTTAATTTAAATAAGATCATTCATAATGTAAACGTTTAAATGCTATGCCATAAAGTAAGAAAAAATTGAATAGTGTAGAATGCTCAGTTTTTCTTGGAATACCCTGTTAAAAAACTAAAGAAATAAAAATAATCTCATGCACACAATTAACTGGATGACGTATTGACTGTTCAAAATAATTTACTTGGATAAATAAATGTTCCAAATGTATTAAGCCACAACAAAATGTGGATGGTAACTTTTGAGTTATAAGACGAACATGAGATTTCATAATTGTTTATTTAAGTAAAGCACCCCCAATTTTTAAGTTTAAGTGTCCATTTTAATAATTTGGCAAATCTATGATAAAGATTTGTTTTTTAATAATATTAAATCTTTCTAGAAATATCACTACAATGAGTACATTAAATAAATCAAATATATTAAAACTGTCAGAGCAAATAACATGTGATTTTGTGTCTGTAGCTTTAGGTAAAGTGCTCTTAATTTGTATGTACTGGAGCTCAAATTAAAGCATTGAGATACAATATACATATTAAATATCAATAATAAAAACAGTAGTGTAATGTACTTCATGCACTTCAAGTGTTCATATGATAAATTATAATCCCGAAGTGAACTCTCCATAAATAAGCATTAATTTTTATTTTTATGTGTGCACTTAAGGTAGATTCACACGTTCGCCGAAAAACTAGCGCAGAACCAAATCGTAGTTACGTGACAAGCTCTAAGCCAATCACAAGATTTTCGCCTCATCGGCGCAACCTATTTCACCAAATTTCAACTCATGTCTACTTTGTCCGCTCCGCCCGAGATGTTCGGCACAGGAGAACCAATAAAATCTCAGAACCAATCATCTCAAGTGAATTTGACAACACATGTCCTAAACAGCCAGAAGCAAGCAGACACCTCTGTTGGCCTTTGTGAGAATATTTGAAATAACCAATTAATATAAAGCATGTTTATCAATGTATTGGATTGTGGCATGACACAGCGTTATAATTTGAAAACATCCATCGGGAGAATGATCTAAAATATATGTTTATCTACTAGAAAATAAAATATGTTAATTATCAGCTGTTTTAAGTTAGCGTTGCAATGCATTATGGGTCAACATAAAGCGTGTGAATTTCTGTGCCACTGAGGCAGATTCTGCATTCTATTTTCGGCGAACATGTGAATCAAGCTTTAGTATACCCTTAAAGGTAGCAGTCTTAACTTGACATAGCCCTTCTTATAATCTGTGCCATAGTATAACCATAAAGGGTTAAGGAAGGGTAGATAAGAGGGGTTAAGATAAATTTAAATACCTAGTTTTTTTTTTAAATCTCAACTTTTTAGGCACACACTATTACAGAAGTGATGCCAAATAATTTGTCAAAGTCAAGGCATTTAAAAATTATGTTTTTGTCAAAATATCAGGTAATTTAATTAGTAGCATTAGTAGCATAGTAGTTTATTTTTAAGAAAGTAAAAACGTTATTATCTCTTGTAGGTCTAGTCAATAAAATTTATGTGAACTATGACATAGGAAAATTAAAATATTATTGTTACTGTTAAAAATGCCACAAAATATCCTTTGAAAGCTGCTAAAGGATTAATTTGTTAAACATTAATCAGTTGATTCCTTTAAATAAAAATATGTATTTCGGTATAAAAAGCTGGTTTATAATATTATTTTGTTAAAAATTTCAACAAATTAACTCAAATTTAAATGGTATAGTACAGTCAACTCTCGATTCTACGACCCCGGGAATAACGTCCCTCTCGAAGTAACGACCCTTTTTGGGGGAACCGTCAAAAATGTGAAAGAAAAAGGTCGAAAATTTTAAGGAAATCGGCCGTAAAATGTGTTTGTTGCACTTGCGATTATTTTTGTCAGCGCTGTATTACTAGTAGCTGGGGTAGGTCAGGTATAAAAATAGACACCACCCTATCAATGCCAGCCAATAGCACTTTACTCTGTCCACCCCCCTCCCACAAGCAAGAGACAATGTTTCCCCGCGCGCGATTGCCGCTACATCACGCGCCAGGCTTGTTTTTACCATTGTTATTTAGATTCTCGATTTGGTTACGTTTTTGGTTAGATTTTGTGAAAGATTTTGGACGACCCACGCTATTGTTTTTATTTGATACAAACTTATAATTTCGACGAAATGAGTAGAAAGAGGACCTTCTTGACACTCATGAAGAAGTAGGAGATAATTCAGGAAGTGGATGAGAAGAAGATTACAAAGATGGAGATTATGCAGTGGCATGGCATTCCAAAGTCGACACTTTTCACGATTCTCAAATTGAGAGAAGAAATTGTGAATGTAGTGCAGAAGGAAGGCCACAATGTAAAGGCCAAAAATTTGAAGGGTGCGACGCACGCGAATCTGAAGTAAGCTATGCTGGAGTGGTTCAGCCAGCATTGAGCACAAAACGTATCTATAAAGGGACCGATGATGCAGAAGAAGGTCGATGAATTTTCCCTGAGGTTGGGTATAGAAAACTAGGTGTTCAAGTGTGTGGCTAGAGCGTTTAAAAGAGCATCACAGCATATCCAGACACAAGGTCGTCAGTGAAAGCGCATCGGTCAACCCAACACCGGTGAAGGAGTGGATGTCCTTACTTCGAAACATACTTAGGCGCTATCAGCCTCAAGATGTATACAACGCTGACGAGCTGGCGATGTTCTACAACCTCATGCCAGATCACACTCTTGCTGTGAAAGAGGATATGAGCAAGGGTGCGAAGAGGCGCAAGGAGCGCCTCACCACCCTTCTGTGCTCAACATGGACGGCAGCGATAAGATGAAGCCCCTCGTGATCGATAAGTTCAAGAAACCCCGGGGTTTCAAGGGCAACATCCTGCCTTGTGACTATGATTTTAATAAGAAGGCATGGATGGCCTCGGGGGTGTTCACGAGGTGGCTACAAGGCTTCGATTTGAAGATAGATGCTGCAAATAGAAAAGTCGTGCTCTTCGTCAACAATTGCCCCACACATCCTGCTCTCGACAAACTCAGGAACATCAAGCTGGTGTTTCTGCCAAAGAACACCACCAGAATGCTTCAGCCCCTGGACCGGGGGATAATCCAGCAAGTGAAGGTGAAGTTCCGCGAGATGCTTTTTTGAAGTATGGTGTGGAATCTCGACATGGGCAAGGAGGTCAAAAAGTGGGATGTGTTCAGGGCCATGGAGGGAATCGTCATTAGTTGGAGGCCCGTGAGACCGGTGGTAGTCACCAACTGCTTCCGACACGGCCACTTTGTCCTACCAGTCAACGAAGGGACTGCAGCCTATTTGCTACCCGCCGCTGCCAGCGCCGAAGAACCAGACGTCCCACCACTAGTGGACTCCAATTATCAGCCAGGCCCCTACAAGGAACCACAGCCTGGCTCATCAACAGCACCTTCGTCTGCCCCCCTGACTTTTACTCGGCCGTGCGACGAGGAAACATGGCGGATATTAGCCCCAGACTGCACGTATGAGGAGTACATAGCAGCAGACGATGACATCACAGTTTGGGGCACCCTCGACAACGCCGATATAATCAGGGAGCAGCAGGAGTCCAGCAATGAAGAGGGGGAGGAAGAAATGGAAGAAGAGCCAGAAGACATCCCCACAGTGAAAGATGTTCTGAAAGGCGTGGACGTCTACTCAAGAGCACTTAAGCGCCAGGGCGCTAGCGAAGAGCTGTGGTTCAAGTTCTATAATGTGAAAGACTTCGTCGAGCAAACTGGCGCTAAGAAGAAGCAGGCCTCCATAATGGACTTCTTTAAGAAATAGGTAGGTATTTTTTCATGTGTTGTCTAAAAAAAAGCAATTTTTGCGTATAAAGGTCGGGGGTGAAATAAAATCAGTTAACATTCCAATAACGACCCCTTCGAAATAACGACCCTTTTCCAGGGAACCGTGAATGGTCATAGAATCGAGAGTTGACTGTATTATGAGTAAATATATTACACCTACAATTTATATTTACTTACAACTATTGCTGTAGGCCTACTATAAATACAATTTTTTATAGAAAAAAATTATAACTAGGTTTTTATATATTTTGTAACTATTTTCATAATGCACGAAAATTAATAAAAATAAAATGGTAGTATTAGTCAGGCCCCGATTTATAACTGGGCAAATGCCCAGAGGGCTGGATTTTGGAGGGCGCACGAGTGGACCATATTTTTAAGAGGAAAAATATGTATTTTATTTACACAAGAATTTTTTAAGTGACAAAGTTACACTATTATTTTTGTTTTGTTTATTCCTCTTGTGAAATGCGGAATGCGTAAACCACAGTCGATTTTCCACTATCCACGCATTCTAGTGTAACAATTTGTAAACTAACCTTAGTTGCTTTCATTCTCATCTGCCTGCCTAGGTCGCACTGATTGTTGACTTTGGCGTTTCACCCTCAATGTTTCCATTGCATTCTCACGCTTGCTTTCAAGTATTTCATACATAACCTCTTTTCAGTGATTCTATATGTGTTTTAGGTGAATCGTTTCCGAGTTTTTGCCTTTAATATGAGTAGGAAATTAAGTGGCACAGAGTTTAAAAATAAAAAGCATGGTTCTGAAAAATACAACAATGAAGTTGAACTATTAAGAAAAATACCATAAATAGAATCATTTTTTTACAACAATTCCAACCTCATCAACTACTTCTAATGAACATTTGTACCTCTCTCAGCTGGGACAGTTGTCATTTGAGATACCTGAACAAGATACTGAACATTTCGATGAAGCACCTTGTTTGAATATGGAAAAAAATTTCCCAGTCGTGATAAATCTAACATCAAAGAAGTTGATTCAAAACCAAGCAAACATGAGATTTATAACTTACAAACCAAAATGGTAGAGCCACTCTCTTCTGCATTTCCATTACAGGATCCTGCAACTTGGGACCTGGATATGTCTCATATAATTGAAATTATAGTAAAAAAAATCCTCCTTAACAAAACCCGCATGCAGATTTTTCAAAATCAGAACACATTTATAATGATAGCAAAAATACTCTTTCTGTTAAGATGTCCGATGATATACTTCCTAACAGAGACAATTTTATAACATACTGGCTTCTTTTGTCTCAGTCATCTGTTTCATGCTGCTTGTTAAAAAAAAACAAAAAAACATTATTTTCTGTGGAATTCAATGAGTGGAAACAGGCAATGAATTAACTAAACAAATGAGCCACCAGCTAAAGAAGTAACATGCTTTCGTTCATAACTAGGAAAAAAAGAGACAGTAAAAGTTGATAAAAAGCTAATCACAGAGTAAGAAGTAGAGGTTAAGAGTCTGCTGTAAATGAGTGACTCATTTTTACCAAGAAGTCTTTAGTTTTGTTGACTATTTCTGCATAATTAACACTTTTAAATTCTAAATTAAAATTTAGCAAATCTTTATATGCAATTTATAAATGTCTGTTGTGTTTAAAAATTCAAGTACCCTATAATTAAGTAGTGAGTAATTACTTCAGGTTAAATTTGTAGCTAGTGTAGTCAAAATGTAAGTTTATTAACAGCTGCATACCCTAATTGAATTATTTTTAGCAATTTATGTTTTTGTGGCCAAAATAATGTGCATTTTGAAATTAATAGTTCAAAGTTGTAAAACATTAAAAAATACATGATTGAAAACCTTTCACTAAATTTATATTATCACAAAAGAAAGAAATTTATACATTTATTGAAGTTTAAGTGCTCTTTAATATGGGCCACTCTCAAGACACAGTGTGGTGCCACAAAAGTCAGCCTTTCACACGATTGCCACACGCAAGCTACTTTGTTAATTCAGTGCTACATTGGATGCAGAAGAAGCTCCAGTTGTATTGTTGTTAAAGCGAAAGAAGAAAAAGCCTAGAAAGATGTGGGTGCACCCAAGTAAAACTTCAAGGTTAACTTACAATGCTATCTATACATTGTATGAAGACATCATCAAAGTTTTTCAATTATTTCAGGATATCAGAAAAATATTATGATTAGACCTAATTGTTCAATATCTTCTCACTTTATTATATTGTTGGAATAGTCTACTTGAGTAGATTCTTATAGAGCAGGTCTTGTACTGCACACATATTCATATCCATATCAAAGACTTTCATTTTAACAACAGTGAATTACCACAAACTCTGTGAAAGTTCTTGTTCAACTGCAGGTGTTTCCTGTGTCTCAAACACAGATTCCGTCGCCCACCCCAAGTGAAAGGTTATATTCACTACAGTAATTTTTATAAGTCGTCACAGCATGGCAAGACATTGCGGTGGCACAATGTGTCTTTAAAGTGGCCCATGTTTGGTTTGGCAGAAAAACTTCAATACATCACTTAAATGGTTAATATAACCTAATAAATGTGAAAGATTTCCAACCGTATTTGTTCTAGAACAATGAATGGTAATTTTCTCAAAACATAAATAATAAATTAACATTTAAATTGAAATAAAACGTGGAAGGCGCAGCTTTAAATGCATTATTCATCACATGGAAGATCCAGGATTTGTGCCAGAAGAGGGTGCTTACCTAATCTTATGTGAGCTATTTCATAATATTGATTAGATTTACTTTCATTAAATTAATCAACAGATACTCACTAAAAAATATATTTTAACTATGTAGCTTATGAGTTTGATTATTAACATAATATATTATTTACCAAGGGTCTAAGTTAAACTAAAAAAGACTTCTAAAATGTTCTTGGTGCAGGGTAAAACTGAATGTTTAATGCCGTGATCACATTCAACTTAACATTCACGCACGAGAATGGTTCTCGTGTTTTTTAATGGAAGTAGTCACGATACTATTGACATAACCAATGTGTCTATCAAACTATGTTAACTAAATTTCATGACTTTTCTTATAAGCTCTATATAAATATCCATGACTAAATTATTTTTTTTAAAGTAAGAAAAAATGCTTCAACACATTCTTGACAGTAAATTGTCCAAAACTTTGAAATAAAACAATATTTTTCATAACACTAGCTAAACAAACTCAATAAAATATTGCATCTTACATTATAACTCCTCCATATTCAAAAGTCTAAAGCTTTGAAATTATTTCATCAAAATAATTTACTTTGTCTTTTGTTTGCACCATTAACTTCAGATTCTTCTGTTGAAGGACTTTCAATTCTTCTACTATCTGCTTATTTAATTTTATTTTCATGTTCTTTGATTTTTCTTTGTTTTAATGCATTCATATATATTTTAGATATTTGTCATACTTCAGTAATCATCGATTTTGTGACAGGAAATTTTTTTATGCAGTGGATTCCTGTTAATTAAGAAACCTCAGGACTATATCACTTTTGTTAACCAATAAGCAAGAGTCAGCTCGAATCCAGTATTTTACTAATCCGAGTCTCTTATCCAAAAATACAATTTATCCTCAAATCCGAATCCGAATCTTGGAAAAAATTATGAGCATAAGAGTAAATATATTATAATAATATAAAATAGAAATGGTAAAATGTAAACATTCTTTTTTATAACCCATACATTATAACATTCATACATGCCTAATCACATCGTTTCCTTATGGGTTCGGCAAGAAACTGTGCATATAGTGCAAAAAACAAAACTTCATACTTAATCAATCCTCACTAACTTTCTTCACACTTCCTTGCATACTCCCTTCACTTCAACAAGATCCATATATAGTCATACATGCTCTTTTATTCATCCTGTAGTTATAATTAATCCTTATCCACCAATATGCAGTATTAAAGTTCTGTTGACTCTGTTAAAGTTGATTTTTACATTACTTTCATGAAAGGTAGACACCCTGTTAATATTCCAGGGTAGAATGTTATGTGAAGGTTACCACGTGTTCTAGTTAGCCAATCATGTTATGAACAAGCTATTTCATATTTCATTTATCTGCATATCGCAAACACTAAAATGTCATAGTCTTTTGTTACATTTTATTATGTAGATCAAGTAAGCTTCTCTAGTGCAAGTATTTGTAGCCGTATCAGTCCTAATTGCTTGGGTTCCATTTTAGGGTACCATTTTTTTTTTTAACAATCCAAAATCATTGGCTATGTTTTGACCCAGTTTTATGTTACTTTAAGTGAATTCTAATCAACACTTTGTCTCTTTACACTATGTGAATATTAATTGAACATTATATTACATGAATTTTAAGTTGATTGTGATCCCGGAATTAGTCTGAAACTAGGATGTAACTATTAAATAACTCAAAGTAATGAACTAGTTGGAAAACCAGATGAATGAAAATAGCTAATGTTCAAAACACTTGCTAAGTGATAATTGTCCATAACCATGTCAACTGTTATCCATGTTATTTAAATAAAAAACTTAAAATTTAAATTTTTCATATGTATGTTAGGAAATAATTCATGTCATAGCTCACTGTATTTTTAAAGGTTTATAAACAAAATTATTCTTAAAACTATTTTATTTTTCATGAACTTAAAACTAACCAAGGAATTAATAATTAAAAAAAATTGTATACATTGATTTTTTTTCCCATAATTCTTGGAATTAATTTATTTTTGAGTTTATGGGGCCCAATTTAAAATATCTAAATTTTATTATTATTTAAAATATCTACCTTAGATGTTTTATGAGTGAAGCCCAAGTATAATATAGATATTTGTTTTGGTAAAGCTCATTATTGGGAAATAGCGCCTTTTTCCTTTGACTGGGTGACATGAGTTCATATTATTTTCAAGCTATTTCCATTGAATAAAATTATATGGTTGACTACTAGATCGAAGATCTAATTTACCTTCATTATGTGATTATGTAAATAACCAATTTTGTTTGCAAAGTTTTTCTTGAAGATGTATCCTGTAATGACAATGAGGGTGACAATCAGGGTTATGAAGTAATATCCAAATTGTTATATATAGACTACAAAAGACACCATAGGTCAGCCTATACCCCCTCCACAGTAACTTCCCATTAGCATTGCCAAATTAATCTCGAACTTAGATTAAAGTGCAATTAAGTTTATAGAGAAAAATAATTTAATTTTGGACTTATTTGAAAATTTAAAATATAATTTATTTTTCAAAGCTTAAAACATTTTACTTAAGACCATTATTAAAATGCAACTAAAAAACCTGTGATTTTTTTAATAATATTTTACCTATAACTATATTATTTAGTGTTTTTCATTTCATCTTGTTTATTATTATAATTATTATAATTATAATTATTATTATTATAATTATAATTATTATTATAATTATAATTATTATAATTATTATAATTATTATTATAATTATAATTATTATAATTATTATAATTATTATTATTATAATTATTATTATGATTATGATGATGATTATATTACTACCCATTCGGGTTATACGCACTTACGCTAATGTGCAATGGTAGGGTGATTGTGAGATGAAATGGAGGACCTACAGTTTAATGTGGAATCCGAACCAAGGTGGAGGCCTGGCATTCCTCACATTCACAAGTTGTGATTAATACACGTCTTGTCAGAGGTGAAGGAAGGGTTTGGCAATCGGATAAATCTGTGCCAGGACCGAGGATTGAGCCCCGAACTCCCAACACAAGTCTGACACCTTACCCCTAGACCACCAGGTCACCTATTTGAGGTATTTAACTTGCACTTTCTGAACCTACTAATTATATCAACACACTAGTAATTTCTATTCAAGCGAGAGCAAAAGGACCTACCAATTTTGCCAGAAATAGGTATTTTCACATATCTTCCAGGGTTCTTTTATATGCCACAATCGACATGGGACCTACAGCTTTAGTTCTCCTTTGAAGAAAGTTGTGCTACATATTTTTATCACTCAAGAAAAGTGACCCCAGCTGGATTTGAACCCACAAACATCGGATCCTGAAGTGAGCACTGAGTGTATCGAGATAGTTTTTCCCAAATTATTTTCTACTCTTCCAAGCAAATGTGGATCCACTTCCTCTAAATTATACCTTATTTATCCCTATCCTATTGGCTATGCTGAAAGCCTGGACAAGTAGTAAGATGCAGAGCAAAAAACAACTTGTAAATGTCAGTATTAAAATATGATTTAAAAAAATAATACTCATTGCGTGTTGTGAAAATCTGACTTTAAAGTTTCCTCATATGCCGTTAAGTAATTTTTTTCAAACTACTAATTATGTGTCCATGTACAGAAACAACTGCACACAAAAGAAAGAAATCATAGCAGTGTTATAAAAAATATATTACTATGCCTATAGTATTTATTTAAATACTAAATCAACAGCCGATTGATTCCATTGAGTAAAATCTATATATTAAAAACCATGTAACTTTAACTAAGTCAGACTATAAAAGTTGTCTTATGTATGTTCAATGGCAATGTTCCGTAACGTCCACTATAACAGATTTCTTCCAGCCAAAGAGGAAGTAACCAGTAGCTGCCCCAAGGACAACAGCGAGACACAGCCAAAGATTGTAGGTCATGAAGATGAGCATGAGGAGGTAGCTCAGGATGATTTGTATGATGTGGAGAAACGTCTGGAAGTAGTGCATTCTGCTGCACATGGTTGGTCTGGAACACAACCTGCCATGGTTAACTTACGTTGTTGTTATGAGAAAACAACTTATCTTGTACTTTTTTTTAAGAATAAAATGATTTTAAGAAATGGCATTCACATAGTTAAATACAATATAAAAGAACTGTGATTTCCAATCAAATCATTTATAAACGTTAGTGATGCAAATGAGTATTTTATGATTTCATTATATTCTAAATTCAGTATAACCAGCTGGGGTGTAGGATTTAATAAAGAGATAAATGTATCTTACTATGTACTGAAGAAACTTGGGGTCTAATCCCAAATTACTGCACTTTGATAGTTAATTCTTCAAGAGGATTTTTTTTTTCTGTCCTCCGTTTAGGCAAATTTTGGTTCAGGTTGTTATTATATGTTGATTCATCATCAATAATAACTTTGTGATAAACGTATCAATAAGAAACCAAGTAAAAATAAATTTCCTTTCCCCCTTTGAAAAATATGGATAGTTTCACTTTGTTCCCCTCCATGCCAAAACACATTCAAGTTATTATCCAAGTAAATTAGCATTTTGTATGCAATTTAATATTTTATCATGCCAATCTTATATCTTGTCTGTTTGGATTTAGTCTGATTTGCTAAAGATACCAGTTGACTATCTTTATCAAGTGATGTTCTTTGCTATTGTTACAACAGTAAATTCAAAAGTATGCTATTTTCTCTACAAATGTACAATACTCGCAAGCAATTGAGATGGCTGATTAGCCAAGATGGTTCGAAGGTATTACATCATTTACTTAGCAGGGTGATAAGTTCAGATATGATCACACCTCTACCGTGTAATGTGAAGTATCAATATCTAAACACATAATAACCTTACAAAATTTGCTCTTACCAACAATGTTTATTTCACACTCCATCAACGGTGTGAAAAGCTTTGTGAACTCAAAAGTCACATTCTTTCGCTTTGAATTCCACACCAACTTTTTTTTTTTAACATTTTCAAAAGCATTCTGATACCAATAAAAATCTTTTAACAAGTGTATATCAACACAAAGTAACTTCATCAATTAATGTTGAATATTTTTATTTTGTAGAACTTTAACTTAATAAATGACACCTGGACATATGAATCAAGCCTGACTCTGGCTCAAAATACAGGTTAAAAATGATTCTGGACATGATACGGCTCCTGAATAGCTCAATGGTAAGAGCATCGCCATATTAAGCAAAAGTTCTCGGAATCAATTCGCATGCCCAGGTATCATTTGTCAATTTAAAGAATACTTGTTCCAGTTCTACACTCCAGTGCTAGCCATCCCCAAAGGAAAGATACATTCACCTTCTTCACGTGATTGATAGTTCCACAAAATGGCCGTTAAAACGGCTGAGCCACCGAGACAGTCCTCCCTTCACTGCAGTGCTAGATAGCATTTTACACCCACAAGTTGTGCAAGATCAAGACTCCAGTAACAAACAGATTTTTTAAGAAGAAACTTTATTAACTTTAAAACTTTAAAAATAAAAATAATATTGAAGTGTATATATTAGAATTAGATTTAATATTTGTTGAAATGTTTCATTATATTTGGAAGAAGGAAAGGGGGATAGAAACAAATAAGAGGCAACAAACACAAAATGGGGTTGAAAGCAATCACCCACCAACGAATAGGTCTTGTTATGTTATAGAATTTGACAGAAAAATGGGAGAGCTTAAGTTAAAGGAGTCCAATACAGAGAGAAAGCTATCTTGTTGCTGATAGTTATATTTCAACTTAGACTGTATATGGCTTATTTATAATCTATTGCTAAAAATAACTTATCTTTGGATTCATCAACCACACAAGTAAAAAGATTGCTTTCACACCCTCTTGCATGAGAAGATTTATTAAGTAAACTGTATAAAATACAGAAACTAATACTCTAGCAATGTATATTTTGTTGTACAGGCATACCTCAACTTGTATCGATTCGCTCTTTCATCAGTTTTTAACTATGACCACGTTTCCAAATTATGTCGCTTTCCTAACTCTTTCAACGCATTTTGTAACATGTCGCGCGGTAGATTTTCCAAGAAAATGACAGTTAAAGTGTGAGTGGCGTTATTGACATCATTTTCTGGAAAAACCCACACCTGCTCATGTTAGCAAGAAATTCAACATCACCCAGACTTTGAATCGAAATCGTTCAGTGTGCATCTTTTTTATATTGTTCCCATTTAGTCTCTTATGTTTGTGCTCAAACATATTAATTCATATGCATTATTGTATTTGTGATTGTGTGCCCTACAGTGCTTATTTGTGTGCTTTACTATACTATATTGTACTGTATTAATAATGGGTCCTAACTGTAGTGACAAAGTTAAAAAAAACTCATAATGTTCTCAATTTGCAAGAAAAGCTTGAGGCAATATTTACATATTGATATTTATTTATTACACTGTATTCTATCTATTCTTGTATTTATTTCTGTTTATTTAGGTGTTGCACTCATTCACAAGTGTTATATAGTTACAGTACAACAGTTATGTTTTTTGGCAGCCCTGATGCATTTGCAAGCCAAATAAAGGCTATGCTTCGACTTTCATCTTTTGTCGGTGCCCTGGTTCCTAACTGTTTGGAGAGCAAGGTATGCCTGTATTTAAAAACTAATATTTTAAGGAGCCTTTTCTTTCTACACATGCAAGGAATTTAAATATGCTGAAAAAATTAAAAAGCAATAAAGATCATAATATTGCTCCGAGTCAAAAGCAAATATTTAATTTTTTAGGGTTGCCATATGTCCCAAAAAAGCATAATGCTACCTTTTTCAAACCCTTCAAAAAATAAAATGATGTAAAAAATGATTTTATACAATTTCCAGCATTTTATCTATTAATTAATATTATAATATTATTGATAAAATAAAGATTATTATTGGTAATATTGTATAAACATCTTTGGCAAATTTTATAACAGATTGGATCCATTCATTTTTCTCATAGGTGACCAACTACATTGTATCAGGCTGCATCTTGGTTTAGAACTATCTATTCATACATTAACTTTTTTTTTTTGTCACAACAACAAATTATATAAAAAGTATTTTCATTGTAAATTGATAGTGAAATTATTTAAACAAAATTTAACTACCTTTGAGGGAATATGCCAACAGTGGCTTACCCACAAATTTAAGTCGGAACAAATTATGCCTTACTTCCATTCTAAACATAATACACCCTCACTGTTATGAGGTGATAGAAGTTGTTCCTCGTTTTTGTCGTTCTTGTATGTTTAATATTTTACAGGAATGTTAATTTAATGTCGGCTAATTGTATTTTCTTTTACTTTTAGTAGTTTGGGTAGCGTTTTTTCGCCCTATGTAGAGTACATTCTATTTTAAGTGCACATTATTCTTGGTTTAATACATAATGTGCAATAGGCTATGTATAGTATGTGTTCATTTCATGATTAGTCTGCATATAATAATGAATAGTGCAGAAATTATATTTCTATAGACCTAACATTTATGTACAATTTATAGGTTCATAAATAATAAATTATTTAAAAGCAACATATTATATAAAAAAAAGTTTTTTCCCCAAATAATTAGGCTAGCCATAAATCCTGTTTCGAATGGTAGAGTGCAGTTTTTTTTTTTGCTATGTCCCAGCTTGTTTTAATAAAAATATCATTTTTGTAGCTTTTTTATAAAAACTTTAAAATATGCTTAAATATTGGTCATCATAACCTATAATCAAGTGTGCATCAATGGCTGCTATTGTAGGGTGCGTACCAGTCATTCGTGTATCCATCGGTAGATGCACCTTGATCAAGAACGACAGTTGCCCATTGAATAAATATTGCAACTTTAAAGTCAATGAATTATTCAGAAAAAATAAAAGTTAACTGTTTGAACACTTGCGCATCTCAGATTTTATTTTTGTTTTGTAGTGTTAGTTTTTCTTCTATGCCCTTTCGGTTGCAGCATATACATGCCGCATACTTCTAAGTTTTTATTAGTATTAAAAGACCAAAATTTATTTTGTAAAGTAAAGTTTTCCTAAAAAATACGTACTCATGGTATGAACATAATGAAATGTGGTTATTATTAGCACCGCGTCTTAATAACCGTTCGGGTTATATGCACTTACGCTAATATGTAGTGGAAGGGTGATTGTGAGATGAAATGGAGGACCAACAGTTTAATGTGGGATCTGAACCACGGTGGAGGCCTGGCATTCCACACATTCACAAGTTGTGATTAATACACGTCTTGTTCCCAGCTTGTTTTAATAAAAATATCATTTTTGTAGCTTTTTTATAAAAACTTTAAAATATGCTTAAATATTGGTCATCATAACCTATAATCAAGTGTGCATCAATGGCTGCTATTGTAGGGTGCGTACCAGTCATTCGTGTATCCATCGGTAGATGCACCTTGATCAAGAACGACAGTTGCCCATTGAATAAATATTGCAACTTTAAAGTCAATGAATTATTCAGAAAAAATAAAAGTTAACTGTTTGAACACTTGCGCATCTCAGATTTTATTTTTGTTTTGTAGTGTTAGTTTTTCTTCTATGCCCTTTCGGTTGCAGCATATACATGCCGCATACTTCTAAGTTTTTATTAGTATTAAAAGACCAAAATTTATTTTGTAAAGTAAAGTTTTCCTAAAAAATACGTACTCATGGTATGAACATAATGAAATGTGGTTATTATTAGCACCGCGTCTTAATAACCGTTCGGGTTATATGCACTTACGCTAATATGTAGTGGAAGGGTGATTGTGAGATGAAATGGAGGACCAACAGTTTAATGTGGGATCTGAACCACGGTGGAGGCCTGGCATTCCACACATTCACAAGTTGTGATTAATACACGTCTTGTGAGAAGTGAAGGAAGGGTTTGGCAATCAGATAAATCTGTGCCAGGACCGAGGATTCAATCCCGAACCTCCAGCACAGAAGTTAAATGCAGTTCACCTCTACACTAACCTAAAAAATGTTTGTGGGTTCTGTGAATAATTATTTTAAGTTCGATATTTAGATGTAATTATATATGTATGTATATTTAATATCCTACTCTTTATGAATTTTCCTTTCTTCTCTCTCTCCCGTTTTTGTCTCAAGGAACTATGGCTAGTCTACAAATAAATAATTTAAATTTTTTTGAATCCGAAAAGATTCCCACTGTCAAGAGGTTTCACTGTACAATAGAGTATTACCACTGACAACTATTTGGCTGTCCTACATCATTCCATGGATGTACTACATGAAAATATAGGAATTGTGTTTTTTGCGAGTAGTCAAATAAGTAATGGGTCACTCAAAATTCTAGTCACATTTTTAAAGAATCATAAAAAAAATACAAAGTAGGGATGGTAAAAAATCTATATCAACAATTAACAACTAATTTAAATAAACTATTGGTCTAGCCAGAAATCAGATAGTTGGGAGTATTTTAAAAGCTAAAAATCTTTCAATATGTCACCGATTGAATAATTGTAAGATCTATCCAACTCTGTACAGATAATGCCAAGTTAACAAATAGATCATCAATCCACCAGATGTCTAAAGATAGAGAAAGATGTAAAGAAGACTAAAAAGCAGGTGAGTTATATGTCGAAGTGTGCCAGATAAATTATTATTGTGCATATAGAGGTTACAAAAGGTTTGTGGACACATATCATACTGCACAGTTTGTAGAGGTAAAATTATTTTCTTACAGGCAAAGTTAAAGTGTTCGAGTGTTTACTCTGAATTAACATAAGAATGAGTTTTCCATTTTAGTTCTTGACAAATGCCAAAGACTTTTTTTCTTTGCTATTTAACTTCATAACAACAGATATACCTAGTTACTAAATAATCTGCATAAAAAAAGAGGCTATTCTAATGTGGGGTACAGAGGAGGAGAAGAGTAGAGGGACATCTCTGGGAAAATTTAATTTTATAATAAAACATATGAGCTTGACTAGTTTAATCAAATAATATTCAAAGGGTCAAGTTTCTATTAGAATCCAAGCTAAGTGTAAGGAGAGTAAAATTTACACATCATGATTTTCACTCGAGTTTTCCCAACTCCTCTATAGGAATATTTTGATACATTTCCAAAAAATTCACCTTAATCATCTTAAGTCTTCAAATTAGGGTAAAACGTGGATAGCCAGCATATGCACAAAGAAATATAAATTAACCGTTTTTAAGGTGGGATGGAAGGCGAGAAAAAGCCAGTGTTTTTGCAGTTTTTATGGTAAAACAATTTTTTGGTCAAAATAAATAAAATATTGCTCCAGTACAAACATAGAATTTAGTTTTCTTCAATGAGGACCTCAAAATTTCTTGAATATCTGTCAAGGGTGTTCTGAAATTTAGTGACAATTTTTTCTCTTCTATTAAAAAGTTTGTTAGATAATGCCACTATGCTCATGACCGTGACTGTTAATATAAACATGTGAAGAAAATTAAACTCTATGTTTGTACTGGAGCAATATTTTATTTAGTTTGGGCAAAAAAAGTTTTGCCACAAAAACTGTAAAAACACCAGCCTTTTTTCGTGTCCCTTACATCCCACCTTAAAAGACTTGGCAAGTATAATATTTTTTCATTGAGTAATGAGGATAGTAATTTTGAGGAAATTTCACCATTGTAGTGAGGTAGTGAGAGCAGTCTCCCATCCACTCTCCACATTGCTGTATCAATAGCATTCTACGGCCCAACAATTTAAACAGTATGATTTATCTCTACAAACCAAAGAGAACAAATAAAATTCTTTAAAAAATGCATGCTAGATTGAAAAGGTTAGAATGACATTGTGAATTTAAAAAATAAACAAACCCAACAGAAAGGTTTAGTAAAATATCCGTCTGAAGCACTTACGGTTGTTTGTGGATCACTTCCCCTACCACACTGTATGAGGGGGAGAAGAAAATATCAGTCGATTAAAATTTGACAATTTTTTTTTGCTGCACCAAAATAACACAGTATGTTTTAAAATTAAAAAATGTAATAAGTTTTATTTCATTTTAAAACGAGAAATATATTTGACATAATTAAGTTGGGGCAACTAAACACAAAATGTAGCTAATATTGGTAGTTAAAAAAAATATAAATGAACAATATTATGGGGAAAATTTTAATGGTGGTGGATAAGTGAGTATTATTAAGGTGAGAATGTAGGGGATGCAAGAAAATGTCAGTATTTTTGCAAATTTTAGAGCGCAACATTTTTTTGGTCAGAATAAATAGAATATTGGTCCAGTAGAAACATTAGAGTTTAATTTTCTTACATGGTGACCTCAACAGTTCTTGAATATCTGTCAAGGGTGTCCTGGGCAAATGGGACATACTTGTGACACTTCACCGAAATATGATAACACACCAAGAGATCACACACAGGAAGTGGATTCCCTTTGAATAAAATGCCACACATACGCAGCATATGTCAGGCGGGGAGTCACGACAAGATGATTTCCTCTCTTCTAGATTAACAGAGTGGGTCAGAGAAACCTGACGATTTTAAACTATCATTATTATGATGACTGCACCAGAATTTAATGACAACTTTTTTCCTTCATTTAAAAAGTTTGTCATCTAATGCTGCTATACTCATGAAAGATATTCAACAACTGTTGATAACACCATGTGAATAAAATTAAACACTATGTTTCTACTGGAGCAATATTTTATTTATCTTGGAAAAAAAAGTGTTGCTATAAAAAAACTGCAGAAACGCTGGCTTTTTCTCAAGTCCCATACATCCCCTCCTTAATAAATACAACTTAAAAATATTTTCTTAGCTAATGCACAAGGTAATGATTACAACAAGCCTTCCTGGATATGGCGCACTAGCACTGTGAATGGTCTTCCACTTTTTTTAATATACTCTAGCTAGGTGTCAACACCCCTCTGGGGTTCTACAAGGTCAAAGCCCGCTTCGACTGTCCCCTTTATGTGTAAATAAACAAACAAAATTTGGCATACTGATAGATGTAAGTATTCTTAGCAAAACAAAAGGCCGTGTAGCACCCTGGAAAGCTTGTTACATGTACTACTATAGTGTTACGTTGGATATGTAGACAATGTAGTTTTTGTTAGATAATAGTTATTTTAAATATTAATGTATTCCCTCCAGAAGATTATTTACATAAATTAAATGATATGCTTCAATGTTGTGAAATTAATATTTTCTACATTTGGTGTTCATCCACAAAAATTGTCTACTTTCAATAATGTATATGGACAAAATATTTATTTTTAACAAACTTAATGTTGTTTTACAAGCTTTATCAAACTAATCCTGAAAACTTATTTCATATTAAAACTAAGTTGATACAAATATCATTTTATTTCTGAAGCTTGAGAAAATTATTAGGGTTGCTATTATTTTATTATGACAAAATTTCCTGTGTTTTCCAGTTTTTTCAAACAACTTAGATTAGAGTGTAGAGGAATAAAATATCATTTTTAATCAAAGTGAGTAGTGTGAAGTAATTTAGTTAGTGTATATAATTGAATTTCTCGAGCTTGATGGAGAAATATATGCAGTAGTTTTGCTGCCCAATGTTTCAGGAAATGGGGAGGGAAGGGAGCAATAAAAATACTTAGTTATTCATTTCCTTTTTCTTCTAAATAAAGGCCCACCATTTAAAACTTGTAGTGAAATGTCCCAAAAAAATGCTTAGTTATTCATTTTCTTTTTCCTTTAAATAAAGGCCCACCATTTAAAACTTGCAGTGAAATGTTTCAAATTTACAATTATAAGAAAGTTTTCAATGGTTTTTTTTTGTTTTTTCCCCAAGTGTGTGGCAGCCCTAATAAATATTTTAGAGGAAATTTTTGTTTACTATCAGATTATTTTGTTGAGTTACAGTGAAAATTTAATTTAAATTACCATCATAGGCATAAAAAGGGAAAGATATAAATATGTTTTAGAGTTAGCAAAAAGATCCCAAATTAAGTGTTTCTGGCACTTTTAAAAATGTGTACACATTATTATTATTCCAAAGATAACGTAAAGCATTTGTTTCCATAAGATCACCGACTAAAAATTGTAAACAATTTGAGCTTATTTAAAAATAGTAGTTTTTGCGATGCCATCTGTCTGTCTTGAACTAGAGCCGAAACTATTTTACCAATGGCCGGTCTTATGACTACCACATAAATATTGCTATCGGGAGGTTAAAGTTAGCTACCAGTTAAAGGTTATCAGCCACTTTAATATTTTACGCATATTATGAACTGAATTTAACTCCCGGATAGCTATCTGTAGGATAAATATATTATTATGCAGGAAACGCAAGGTTGATACAGTTTTTACTGGTATGCGCATGCGTATAAACCCGAGCGCTACCGCTACTACCTGGCAAGTGACTACAACACTCAACATTAATTTAATAATGGCGGCCAAACGAGTGTGAGGTACAAATTTCTCCGCTAAAGAATGTCTTCACATGTCAACTATTATTAAACAATTTTCAAATATAATTGAAAATAAGAAAACAGATGTACTGTTTTTATTGGTGCGCACATGCGTATAAGCCCTATTGCTACCGCTACTACCTGGAAAGTAACTACAATGCTCAAAATTTGTTAAATAATTGCGGCTAAACGAGTGCGAGTAAGCAAATGGCATCACATGGGCGCAGAGGCTAATATATCTTGCAAGTACTAATTTCGGTGTCTGCCGAAATGTGGTTAATAGTTGGGTATAACGTTTACAAAATTTTATTTATTGTACACACATTTTGATAATTTGTTCTTATATAAATATAACTCTACAAATATATTTTCAGTTTATATAAAAGTGTTAATTAAATGTTCTAGCTTGATATAGTTAAGAGCCTGGGCCTGTGCTTACTAAACACGTGAACCAAGATTTTAACCTAAAAACAGATTCTAATAGGTGAAACCTCATGAAAGACAACACGTTCACTATGGCAACGCCAATTTTAACTTTCAGATAAAAGTTATCAGGTACTTAAACCTCCCGATAAAAATGTGATTGATAAAAACATTTTATCTGGCAGACAAATGCTATCTGGTGGTCATAAGATGCATTTTTTACTTATAGACCAGATAACAATATTTAATGGCCAGATTAATATTTATCCAGGAGTCATAAGACTGGCCCTAATTGGGCTAAAACTTAATATCCAAGGTTTTTATAAGATTCCCCTGAGGAGTTTATGGAATTAGACAGCCAGCTCTAAATTTAAGGGTAGTTTACTGGAGGGCAAAAAGAGAAAACATTGATTTTCTCGAAATTTGCTCTAACCATTTTGATTACATTTTGTATAGAGACTTTTTATAACATTACAAACCAAGTGGCATAAAAATGACTTTGAGGTTACTTTAAACAAACAGAAATTTTCAATATCGATCATATCTCTGCAATTATTTGAGATATGAAATGACTTTATTATTGTTAAGTACTTTACATTCAGTCCTGGGTCAGTTTTTTTTAAATTAAAATCAATTATTTTCTACTACCGGCTGGCTGGGCCTGTCAAAGCTCCATATGCCTTCTAATCTAACTTAAGACTAGAACAGGCACAACATCCAGTCCTCGGCCATTAAGTTATCAATGTGAAAGGGTAAACCTACACTTTTATCAATGATAAATTTTCAACCATGCCAGGAATCGAACCCGAGACCCTTGCTCATTAGGCAGACACACTACCGACTGAGCTAAAGTGTTGGACTTTAAAGTTTTAGTACTAAACAGATGTGTTCTTCTTTTCTCAATGTTTCTGTAAGAGTGTATTTTAATTAATGTATTATTTTTGGTAGTGTGTTTTTGTAATAATCTTTTTTTTTTTTTTCCACAAATCTTAAAATTTTTTAGTAAATGTTTCTATGTTAAGATAAAAAAGAGAGAAGGGCTGTGCGATGTACTGTACCATTTATTTTTACTAGTTTGCATTTCATCTAGGAGTGTTTCAACTTAAGTTAGGTAAAATTAAGTCTTAGGCTGCCTCCTATGCTGGAATGAAGACTGGGTCAATTGTTTTAAAAGTTTCCTTTGTTTGTTTTAGTAATGAAAAATGTGATTATAAAATAATGTATTCTTTGACCCTCCATAGCTACACTTTTATGTTTAATTTATATGATGAAAAATTATAGCTTATGTCTTGATCATATTATGGACCATTTATAGGAATATAAAACTTTCATCTATAAAGTACAAACTCTTGATTCAATTGGTCTCTTTAATTCTTTTATATTAGATTAATTGATAGGAATTCATTTTTTAATTAAATGTAAAATAAGGTCACTACTTATTATTTTTAGTTTAAAATAAGTATTTGATGAACACATGTGTTGATTTTATGCAAATTTCTACTTAAAAAACAATTGTTTGAACTATTTTTATCAAGTCTATAAAAGTACCAAAAATCAAATCATTATGTGTAAATCAATATAAAGAGAAATTATATCACTATTCCACAAATAAAACAGCCAAACTAAACAATTGATTGTACATGACATATATGATTTTTTTTAGCTAAAAAAAGTAATGATGCAAAAAATAGTATTCAACTAGTCATGACACATTTGGGCACATAAAGTAAAGTTCTATTTTCATTGTATTGTAAAAATAATTTTGTGATTTTTTTTTTTCATTTATTTGTTTCCAACCATTTCCTGTGTTTTCTTTAAAGTATTTAATTTAAGTAAATATTATTTACCTTTGAGTGAAATATAATAATATTTTTTGTTGGTTTTCTTGGTTTGGATTGAAATTAAGCCTGATTGTTTTATACCTTCTTCATTATTTAACGCATGGCTTGAACATAATTTACACAAAATAGTTCAAGTTGCTAAATAAACCCCAAGGTTACAGATTAGTAAACAAAGTGCACAGAGTAATGAGAGCCTGCGAGAGGTAGCGGAGAGTATTATTAGTGTCCATGAGAGATAGAACCAGCGAACCCAGTTGGGCAGGCCATCCAATGTGTCCATCAGGCCAGTAGTCATTCTCCTAATGATATAGCAGTCGCTCAGTGGGTCTAGTTCCACTCACCTTTTGAGAAATATCTTTGCATTTGGATTAGTATTTTATATAAAAAGATAGGTAGAATAGGTGTCTTCTATACGGTAAGTTGGGAAACTCTAGGGTCGTCACACAACATATTTTCAGTGTGAAGTTGAATGCATGGAATAAGAGTGAAATAATAAATGTCGAGGAATTGGAATCAAGAATCGAAAAATCTAGGTTTAAATTTCAGATTCAAGAAAAACAGGAATTGTGACTTCTTTATGATAGACTAATTTAAATTTTATGTTAAGTTTTTTTTTAAATATATATATTTCTCAGTGATAAATGCATACTTACTGCACTATTCTATTGTCTTCAGATACAACTCCTTTCTCTGATGGAACTGAAACAGATGTGTATTGAAGAGCATTGTATGTCTTCCAAAATAGGAATTCTCTGAAAAACAAAGGATTAGATTTATTATTTAGATTTTCCACAACAACAAACTCATGATTTTTCAAATTTGTGTATATGTAATATAATTCTAAAGGAGTTTGTTGTTAGTTCAATTAAAAGATTGATAAGTAGAATAATTTTGTGCAGCCCTCTGACAATATTTAAATGGATATTAACACAGAATAATTTACATAATTGTATTTAAAATCTCCCTGTTCAATTACTAGCTTCTTAAAGAATTTTTTTAATGAGGCTTTTGTGGGATTGTTAAGAAACCATATGAAATTATATATTTTTTTTTAAATGAGCAGGAGATCGGGTTGGTAAAAAAGGGGGTGGGTAGGTTCTATTTGTATTGAATTTATTTTAATTTCGAATTTTAGAAAAATTATCTTGTGTTGTATCCTTTTTTTACCCAGAAAGGTAGCTTGCACTATATGGTTCCATCATGATGTAGCTCAGGGGTGGCCAACCTTTTTCTACAGCATGCCACTATTTACGCTGATTAACTTGAGTGTGCCACTCCACCCTAAAGCCTCTACTCCAACTGTACCCTACTACCACTAACCTGCAAAAAATACAATATATTATTAAGATGAGTTTATTAATTTATTTTTTATATTTTTTTTACTCCTGAGGGAGGTGGGGAGAGTTTTGTGTTATTTCTATTTTCTATTTACTTTAGGTAACATTAAAAATAAAAAACTGTAATAATGAAAACAAAAGCCTATAAATAAAACACTTCTATTGGGAATATATAATTGCATGTACTAAGAATACACCATCGAAAAATAATTTTAGATTATTTTTAAAACAACATGAATAACAAAATGGTATAAAAGTAAGATACTACATATTCGTATAATCATGTTTTATTGATAATAAAAATATTAGTAAAAAAAAATACTAGAATAAATCACAAATGGTTTTTAATAAGAAAACAAAATCAAAATAATAAAAATTATTTTGGTTCTTATTGAGGTTTTAGATCTCTTTGGTATTCATGTATTCATCAATGTTTGGCTTGGTTGTCGAAGAAGCAAAATGACTCAATTATAAGGTGGGAGTGTAGGGAATGCGAGTTTAGGACAGTGATTTTGCAGTATTTATAACGAAATAGTTTTTTGACCAAAATAAATAAAATATTGCTCCACTATAAAAATAAAGTTAAATTTTCCTCAAATGGCTATAATAAAAGTTGTTGAATATCTGTCATGATCATAGTGGCATTTGATTAAGTATTTTTTAAAGAAAGAGAAAGACATGTCATTAAATTCCAGAACATCCTTGACAGATATTCAAGAACTGTTGGGGTCACCCATATGAAGAAAATTCAATGTTATGTTTCTACTAGAGCAATATTTTATTTCTTTTGGCCAAAAAATGTGTTGATATAAAAACTGCAGAAATACTGCCCTCAACTCGCGTTCCCTCCCACAAGTGTGACTTAAAATGTATATGCATTATCAATAATGGCATGCATGCTGCGGGTTGGCCACCCCTGGTGTGTCTTATAGGAAAGTTCCAAGGCGTAGTTCATCAAGGTAATATTGGTACCTTTTAGGGTAAACGGAGTGCACATACAAATGCAATAATAAAATTTTGATCTAAATTGGCCCATCCAAAATGTATGTTTATGAAATATCTCTACTAGTAATTTGGGTGAATTTATGTGTGCAGTTACATTCATATAATGAAGAGACAAACAAATATATATTGATATTGAGGTGCAAAACATTAAAAGTTACAGTTTTAATCTTAAACGCCTATTTAATTAGTGTATGAAAGTTTTTAAAATTCGCATTAAATTACTACCATAAAATTTGAGTACAGTAGAGAGTCGAGTATCCGAACTAATAGGGACCAAGGGTAGTTTGGATAGTAAAATTGTTCTGATAATCAAACACAAAACAAAATTTCAGTTTTATATCTTAAATAAAGCTAAGAATAATCATAAAACAATATAGGAAACAACTATGGCAATAAAAATACAATAAACATTGCAAAACATTTTTTATTATTAAATTTTTTGACTTTATACATAGTAGGCCTATTATATATCATACCATAATTAATTACTGTAGTACATATCAAAAATTCTTGACAAAGTTTATTTCTGAAGTGAACTGTTAAGATGGCTATTTACAAGAAAAGTATGCTAACAAAAGTAATCATTGATTTTTCTTTGCACCATTTTTGACTGTCTCTTTTTGGCTGCTAAATCACGCAACCTTTTTGAAAGAAGAAGTTGGGTTGGGCAACTTTCTGTCTGCTTTTTGTACCATGCCATTGCAGTAGTTAAGGCTGTATGAGCTTCTTTGTTACTTGGGCCACTTTCATGCTCGCTAGGGATTTTTCCACATTCATCTTCTTCTTCCTCTGACATTTCCTCGCTGTTTGGAGATAACTTACTATCTCATCTTCATTCATGATTTGATAACCAGGGTCATCAATATCATTTTGAAGCCAGGATTCGGTATCTTCTCTGTCACATTCAGAAAATCCTGGAATGCTCGAGAACATCTCTACAATTTTTTCAAAATCATTATCAGGGTTATCATCTGTTTCATTTAGTTCGGGGGTTTCATTTATCTCTTCTGGAGGCAGCTTATTCCAAGCCTTTTTTAGGTTGTGCTGTGTCAGCACATTCCATGCATCTGCCACCATGTAAGCATAGTCTTTAATAATTAATGTCTTTGCAAATGTTGTGACACTTTCTTAGTTTTTTTCAGCCAAAAGTAACCAACGTAAAATTTCCTTCTTGTACATCCATTTCATTTTTTTCTATGACCCCCTGGTCCATCGGCTGCAAAAGTGCAGTTACATTCTGAGGCAAATACATAACACTAAAATTTCATCAACAACATTTAAATCCTATGCCTCTGAGTGGCAAGGAACATTGTCCAGTATGAGAAACACTTTTCCAGTTTTAGTTTCTTTCTTCCTGAAAGCCTTCACATTTGGTATAAACTCATTTTTGTACCATTCCATGAACAATTTACCCTCCATCCACACATTTTTCTGGGTTTTATATGAAAGTGGGAGACATGTTACATTTCTGAAACAACAGGGTTTCTTAGATTTTCCGATCATCAAAAGTGGTAACGCATGGTTTCCAGAAACATTAGCAGTTACAAGAATCGTAACCCGTGCTTTGCTTGCTTTAAAACCTGGGGCTTTAACTTCTCATTTTGAAGCAAGTGATTTACTTGGCAGAGATTTCCATACCAGCCCGGGTTCATCGGTACTTTACACATCATCACGAGTGTGTCCTTCTTTCTTAAGAAATTCTGAAAAGGAACTTTTAAACGTTTCAGCTGCTGTTGAGTAATCAGACAATGACTCTAATTGTATCTCTAATTTCCGAATGCCATGGCGATATTTGAATTTTTTTTAACCAGCTGGTGCTGGCTTTAAAATCAGGTGGACCACCAAGTTTTGCATTCATTTCAAGGGCTTTTTCGCACATGTAACGGGCCAGATATTGGTTCTCCCTTGCTTCTTCTCTGCACAAACCATAAAAACATAGCCTCTTCTAATTTTTCATCTCTGGGTTTTTTCATGGTTTTACACTTTTTAGACCCATCTTAACTGTCTAGTTTTGAAGCAAAATTCAACAGTACATCTTTCTTACTCTTAATATCGGAAATAGTAGCCTTACCTACATTATAAAATGTTTCCAGTGAAGAAGCCGACTCACCCTTTTGTAATCTGTTCATGATTTCAATTTTCTTTTCATTAGTTACACATTACGACTTATTTTATTTGTAGACGACATTTCACTCACAAAATACTCAATAAGGCATTAACAAAACGAGGAGGGAAGGGAGTGGAGGAGCAGAAATGTAGTGGGTATGATGATAATGTAGTATGATCGGGCGTGGCCTGGAGTGGTGCGCAAGGTCATTGCACGGCACCGCCACATGGGCTTTTTTAATGTCTCGGTCTCGCACATCTTTCATTTCCCATGTTATATTATTTAAAACAAGCACTCTGTTGATTGATATTTCGGATAATTGACGTTTGGTTGATTGACATTTCGGATAATTGACGTTTGGTTGATTGACATTTCGGATAATTGACGTTTGGTTGATTGACATTTCGGATAATTGACATTTGGTTAATCGACGCTTTACTGTATTTCATACAAGACTGCCATTATGAAGATGAGTAATGATCATGACTATCGTACCTGTTGTATTTGAGTCCTTCATACAAGACTGCCATGATGAAGATGAGTAATGATCATGACTATTGTACCTGTAGTATTTGAATCCTTCATACAAGACTGCCATGATAAAGATGAGTAATGATCATAACTATTGTACCTGTAGTATTTGAATCCTTCATACAAGACTGCCATAATGAAGATGAGTAATGATCATGACTATTGTACCTGTAGTATTTGAATCCTTCATAAAAGACTGCCATGATAAAGATGAGTAATGATCATTACTATTGTACCTATAGTATTTGAATCCTTCATACAAGACTGCCATAATGAAGATGAGTAATGATCATGACTATTGTACCTGTAGTATTTGAATCCTTCATACAAGATTGCCATAATGAAGATGAGTAATGAGCATGACTATTGTACTTGTAGTATTTGAATCCTTCATACAAGACTGCCATGATGAAGATGAGTAATGATCATAACTATTGTACCTGTAGTAATTGAGTCCTTATTATAAGACTGCCATGATGAAGATGGGTAATTATCATGACTATTGTATCTATTGTATTTGAGTCCTTCAACAAGACTGCCTTGAAGAAGATTAGTAATGATCATGACTATTGTACCTGTAGTATTTGAGTCCTTCATACAAGACTGCCATGATAAAGATGCCGATCATAGAGCCTATCAGTCCTCCAACACCAGTTATTTTCCAACTGTCGAACAAGACTGTCTCACAATAGCTAAAGTGGAACGTCTTTCATGTGTCATTTGAAGAAACCATGAAACAATGGAAAATACTTGAACAATTATTGCTGTGATTTGAATGAGATAAAGTTTAAATTGGCATTTGCTAAATTAATTTTTGTCTTAATAATAATGTGGTAAAAAACAAAGAAAAAAATCTTTTTAGGTGGCTTAAACTATCTAATAAAAATAAACAGGACTAGAGTGAATTTTAAGAATTTGTTTGTGTTGAGAGATGATGTAAAATCATATTATGGAAACTATCATCCTTATTTCACTTTATGATCAATCCTTGACCTCTTGAGTCAAAGTAAAATCTAACTAAGCCTGGTAATAAATACAGTGATACATTGAGAATGTTATAAATATGATGCCAAAAAATTATATTAAAAACACAACTTAATTTTCTTTTATACAACAGTTGTTTATTGTAAATAAAATGAGACATAAGTGAATGTGTTTTCATAAGTCTAAGATATAGACTGGGATAAACTAGGAGCATTATACAACAGTGCCACACATGTGCTAGATAACACGAGTTTTATCAAATATTAATTACTAAACCTATTTTGATCTTATCTGATATGCTGTATTATTTTAGGGATTTGTTTATTCATTAAATTCAAGTTCAATAAATATTATTTATTGTTAGTGCAATGGGAAGCAGAGAACCATGAAATTCCACAAATATTTGTACACACAAACAATAACCACTATTCAACATTATTTTTACCTCCAGCAATATTGCGGCTGTTTTTAATCCATTTTTGTGTGTATTGTAGATCTAGGAAATAATAATACAATTTTTGTATGTATGGGTTTTTGTGTTTGTGCATTATACATGTATCTTAATATGATTTAGTGAAGGGGATATGGCCCTGATCCGCCATATTACCTACAGTATAAATTGTTGTATGCAAACATAATAAGTAGCTTATAATAAAATATGACACTGATCAGATACATATCCAAATATCGTTTGCATTTGTTCATAGATGGCAATAATGTATCTGAAAATATCGTTGTTGTCCTGCATAATATATGCTAGCACAATAGCACTCAGCTACGGAGAAACAGCTATAGCATGAGTGGTTGATCTGTATTTATTTGGAGAGTGTTTTTACCTTATGTGTTTTGCCTATCATACATAGTATTGTTATGATGCCGAAGCAAAGGAAGTGCCTTATTTACCCTACCTATTTCTGTTAAGTGTGTGATAGGTTTACAAGGAAAACTCTGAGGAAGTATGCATATTCTTTGCATATTAGTTGTAAAATTGGTGACCAGGACCAAAACTGGGCTCCACATGTGTGCTGTATTAGCCGCACAATGAGTATGAGGATATAGCTAACTGGTAAACTCAAAAGTATGCCTTTTACTGTACCTAAGGTGTGGTGAGAAACACTTAAACCAAATTGATGAGTGCTATTTTCGTACTGTAGCTGATAACACTGAACATTAAATTAAGCATAAATGACTTAGTTCGCGAGCTAAACTTAACCCAAAAAGCAAGTTAAACACCTGGTTTCCAGTTACAGCAATTTAAATTACTTGAAGCAGAAACTGAAACAACGTATGGCCTCTGGGTCTAGTGGTCAGCATTCCTGGCTACTAATCTAAAGGTCCAGTGTTTGATTTCCTGTGGTACCATATGTATTTTGCCTGAAGGGGAATTATTTCCATGGTTGTCATGGTTTGGTTAATTAAGCTTAAGTTAGGTTTAAGACTTCTAATGGCACCACCACCACCACATCATCATCATCCTCAGAAAATGGTTACATATCTGTCACTGCTTGTAGAAGAGCAGGAATGTCTAGCTGACAAAACCTGGTGCTATATGCTAAAAAAAAAATATTGTATTGATAACACAATTAAGTGTAGTCAAAGTAATTCACTATGAAGGGCAGTATGGGGAAGATAGTAGGCCTTATGAAAGAGTTAGGTATTGAACACAATCCTAATGAATAACACATATTTATTGATGCATCAAAATTAAGTTTGAAAGCAGTTCTGCTGCATATTACAAATAAATATCTATCAGTTCTTCTCAATTCACGCCAATGGCTTTATGATAAAGATGCCGATCATAGATGTATGAAAGTATATTGAAAATTCTGCGTGCAGCAAAGTACAAAGACTACTCTTGACAAGTCTGCAAATCTTTAGGGTATTGGAATACTTACAGGTCTATGGGGAGGTTTCACACATTATCATAATTTTCTATGTTTGTGTGACAGTCAGGCCACAGAAAAGTATTGTCTTGTGAAACAAGGGAAAAAGCAAAGCAAGTATTTACCAGAATAAGTAATATAAATATGTTCCACTGGTTAAACCAGAAAAGTTTATTCTGCCACCTTTACATATAAAGCTTAGTTTAATGAAGAATTTCATTAAGGCTTTAGATAAAAGAGAAAGCTGACTCACTTAACTCGCAGATGTTTTTCCCAATACTAAAAGGGAAGGAAGAATTTTCATTGGGCCCCAAATAAGGAAACTTCTGAAAGAAGTATTTGAGATGAAGATATAGGATACCGGTCTGACCTTGGGTTTCATTTAAAGTAGCTGTGCATGTATTTCAATCCCGAAAAATGCCAGTGAGGACTGCTTCAAGAAGTGTAAACAACGTTGGGAGTGGTGTATCAACCGAGGAGGGATGTACTATGAAGATGACAAAGTTGAATAAGTTGTAGATAATCCCGAAAATATTATTTAAAAAAGAGTTCAGGAGGTTTTTGAACAGGTACTAATGGTACTAATAATTGGTAATTAATTTAATTTTTTTAATTTGAATATATGTTTTAAAGTAGACATGACACAAAAAAATAAGTGGCATTTTTTGAATCAGCACATCAATTTCCTTTGGAATCAGTCCCTTAAGTCCCAAAGGTACGGAAAAAAAAATGTTGGTTAGTGATAACTTAACTGTATTTTAAGGGGTGCAAACAATTATTTAATACTTATAGGACCAAAGTTGTTATATTATAATTTTAGAACTTGTATTTTTTTCTCAAATTTTGTTGTATTGAGCATAATAAGGATTTTTTTGGTAAAGTCGTCACCACCGTTTAACATGGGCATGCATATATGTGTAAAAATATAGTAGTTTTTTAATTAATACAACTAATCCATCCTAAATACTAAGTTGCTAGCTGCCCTCAGATGTGATGCATAAGTTATTTTAAGTCCAGGACACTTAGGCCCACTGTTTCAATTTCTGGTTTTGTTGAGGTTAGATTTTAAATCTATCTTAAATAGTTTATTATCCTTTTCAATGTTAGGTTAGTACTTAACATGAGCTTAAACTTCAGGTTTCACTAGCTCGAAAAAGATAGGTTAGTGAGTTAACCTCAAGTTAAATAGATAACAACATGGCCACCACTCTGTTTGTGTTCAACACATTCCAGTGTGTGTTGTTGGATTTAGTTGAGATAACAAGCATTTGATGATGCTATATGATTCATATTGAGACAACGAAGACATTTATGATATGTTAGTGTATTTTAACAGGCGTAAATAAACCTATATTTGATTACAAATTGATTATTTAAAAGAATGTACAAGCTAGATATTTATTAATGTTTCAGACTGACAAAAACTACTGCCACCGATTTGTTAGGGATTATTGAAGATTTTTTAAGATAAATATATCGTTGAGAGTGTAGCTATTGGAGATTTAAAAAACAATGAATAGTTAGACCTAGGGTGGTCGTTAATAATAAACCAAATTTGAATTAAAAAAATTACGTTAGTGATTGAATAGTTTGGACATAATATTATATTTTGGCAGCCAATCAAATCAATTGAAAAGTAAACAATTATTTACTTCTATAAATATTGTATAGATATGGTGGAAAAACAACTTTTACATGGATTTTTAATTCCTTTTTCAAGCACTTCATAAAGGTCTTGGCCTTGTTGTATTGTGTATTATAGTAGTTTCACTTAAAACCTGAGAAATAATTATTCATACCCAGCTGTGTTAGTCTAGTTAGTGTTTAAGCACTCTAGTTTAATCTCAAGCAGGGTAGATTAAATTATTAAGAGTATTTATTCTACAAGATTTAAAAATAGCTTATATAATTATATAGGACCTTCTCACAACTAATTGTCACACCTACACTCTGTGTTACAGACCATTTTCCTCATTTCTGCATTAATTTTACTCTAGTTATTATCATAATTTTTGGAGAGAATTGTCTATGTTAGTAAAATGTGTTTGAAACAGGTCAAAGATTCAAAAAAGTAATCAAAAATAAATAAGGCAATGATATATTAACACATTTCATCATTCAATTGTTACCACTACCACAAAAAAAAAAAGTTTCTACTCGTGAAATTTCAGTTAAAATATATTACCAACCTTTGCATTCAACAAAATAACTGCAAATCGACTAATCTCCACATAAAAAGCTATTCAAGCAGTAAATTATGTTAACCTGAAGTTTTAATTCTATATTCCATTATACCTAAAGTAAGTTAACTAGTTCTTTAACCTGATATTGAAACATTGGCCTAAACTAGATAATTATCATATCAATTTACCATCATCATGCCATGGCTCATTCCACACATGTCCATGTCTTTGTTGGATGAGGCATGAGTACTGTGGTCCATGGTCCCGTGGTCCATCGTACTATGGTCCATCGTACCATGGTCCATCATCCCATGGCCCATGGCTCCATGATCCACTGCCCCATGATCCATCGTCCCATGATTCATTGTACTGTGGTCTGTCTCACTGTTGTTAATATGACTGCTGGGGTCAAGCTATAATCAATAAATAGTTAATATTTATTTATTTATCAGTGGTAGAGGTTAGCAAGAGATGGATTCATACTGGTAGTAAAAAAGTGAGGCAAACATATTTGATGCAGTACTGTTAAAACTTGAAGTTCTGTGTATAGATGTGTACAGATGAGAAAACAGGGTAGCCGCTCAAACTCTAGAGTAAATTTCCAGTGTGGTTTTAATTTTCCTTAGCAAAATTTGAGCTGTTTTAAACATTTTTTTAATAATCTTTTTCTTTGATGATGAGAATTTGATTGAATGTTTCTACATAAAGGTACTTTGAAAAAAGTGTGCTGGGAACATCACCAAATTGTAGTATTTGAGGCACCCATTTTTATTCTTTATGGTTCCGAGGTTAAAGAAAAAATGCATAAAATAATATTCCTGTCAAATAACAGCTCTAACAAAACTCAAATTGCATAAAAAGTTATATTTTGTTACATGTTTGTTGAGAATTAGCTTCAATGACCCTCTCTTGCCTGAGGATTAAGTCATATTCCATGAAAAGTTAACTTTTGTCATGTTTGTTCATAATTAGATTCGGCAACCCTTCCTTGCCTGAGAATTAAGTCAAATTTTATAAAAAGTTATATTTTGTTACATGTATGTTGACAATTAGCTTCTGCAGCCCTCATTAGTCTGGGGATTAAGTAGCCACCCCAAAAGTGCCAACAATCAAATTAATAATCAAAGGGTTACTGACAGTGAATATTGATTACAAGAGTCAAAGATGAAAGTTAGAGCTTTCCAAAGCTGTATAATATTAAGGATGTAGCACAGGGCACCACACTCAATGAAACAATAAAGGCACAAAGACGGTTGGAATTAATGTTCATGGTCTTAATACTTTCCTTGTTTTTAAGGCTACTCATAATAATTGTAATAGAGCCCCTATGCAATCAGTCAGACTGTCAGTATGCATCAGTATTTACAACGAGACCGTACATGGTCAGTCTTAGTGTCATTATTTTTATCTGTCTAGCTCCTGCGTGCAACAACATGGATGATATGAAAAAGGTGTGGGCAGTCTATGTTTGCTACTGAGACTGAAGGAAATACTGACGAGCGCGCGCACATGGTCTGTCATACTGTTGTTAACAACTATTTACATAATTATTGTATATAATTAATTTTGTACAAATTGAAAAAGAAAAATCACACTTTAAAAAACATTATAACTGGTAGTAACGCTTTAGTTGATCAAAACAAATCGCCAAGTTTGCTATCAAGCTGTGCACCAGGCCGTGTGTTAAAGGTCCACTTTTAAACTAACTTGCAAAGTCAACAACCTCTCTTCTTTTCGATTCGCATGCTTAGATTGTTGCACGGCCCTAGAGTTTAGCAGAAGTATGAGGACAGTGCTAGCAGTCAGGAAAACAAGTGGAATAGTAAATAGAATGATACATGCAAGAGCATAGCCGATTTTAAGAAATATAATCTAAAAAAATATTGATTCATTATGAAATGTTATTATTTAAATAAAATACATTAAATACTATTTTGTGTGAGATTATAAGCGGTGCACTTGCACTTGCGCATTTAAAGAGGAGTCGCCATTGGTATGTACGACAATAAAGAAGTGCAGTTAAAAAGGTGGAACTCAAAACATATCCTTTCAAATGTTTTAGTATTAAAGTCAAAACGATTAATTGGAAATATAGGAAAATGGAAAGTAAAATTAAAAAGATGCTCAAGAAATATAGAATGAATAAGACTTGAGGTTTTAAAAATGTAATTGGCCAAAAATAAGTAAATATAAAGAACAGTTAGAAGACAGTTAAGGTAACTGGAACAAGGAACAGGATGTATATGAACACTTGGAGAGTTAAAAGATGGTGACTAATCTTTGTTAAGAGATGTTGAGAGAAGAAAACAGACCATGAAGAGGAATAAATCTGATGCATTAAATAAATACTATGGGAGGGTTTTTAAAAGGGTGATTACAGATAAATTAGAACTAAAGGGAAGGTTTGAAATATGATGAACTATTTATAGAAAGGTTATCCAATTATATTTGTTTGGGGTTTAAAAGCACATCGAATGAAGACACAGTCAAAATTAACAGATTCAGCAGATGGAAAATTAATGAGATCATTGTAATTAATCAACATTTAGGTGAATCTGACGATATCTATGTTACTCCAACAAAATGTGACAAAAAGTTAATGAAGTGTTACAGGCACTGGAAACACACAAAAAGGCCTGAGGAAGTGGGAGCAGGATTATTGTCCCAGACTTAAGATGTAAAATAAGAGGTTCCTCAGCATTGTGAGCCAGTAATACTCCTATTTACAATAATATCAAACTCTTTGTTGATGCCAGTCATATAAACTAATAATAAGAGGCACCGCTACTAGGTAGAAATTTAGAGGTGCAAGAACATTACCAATACTTGTGGAGAGTATTCAGTTTAACTTGAAATACAAGGGGAGAAGATTTAAAAGGATATCTGAGAAATTTATAAGTAGGCCCAGATTTTAATGACATATGTTTCTTTTATAGGTACTTCACAAACAATGCTTGACACTCATGTACATAATTATAAACAATCTTTATGATCCCAAGTTGTAGAAAAGAATATTTTTGTCTAAGTAATTTTTTTATTAATTTTGGTTATTTAAATTTTCAGGTCATATGACATGATTTTCAAACAAAAAAAAAGTCATTTTTAAGGCATTTATGTTGAATAATTTCAATTATAAATTCATGAATACTCAAACCTAAGATTTTTTGACACACAGTTGTCGGACTGAGAAGCTAATGTAGACTTCTAATGAACTTTGTACACTCTTCAATTTTGTGGAGGGAAAATCCATACTTCTAGAGAAGCACTGCAAATAAAATGGGGATATTTCTGTGAAAAGAGTAGCCATTGCGCCTGGTATAGCTAGCTGTAAATCAATGTTCACGTTTACCGAAATGCAATAATTTATTTGCTAAATGATTTTAAGTGTATTTAGCTATATTTCAGTTTATTTTGTAAAGGGCTTGTTTGATTTCCATGTTTTTGTTTACATTTTAGATCATTTTTTGTTAATATGAGTTAATTTTTTGCTAGCAATTTAAATGTCATTAAATTGAGCTTTTTTTTAATGTTTAGGTTATCAAAATTAGGATCCTTGTGATTATTATTATCATCATCATCATCATCATCATCATCATCACCACCACCACCACCACCGAATCTTACTACCCATTTGGATTATACGCACTTACGCTAATGTGCAATGGTAGGCTGATTGTGAGATGAAATGGATGACCTACAGTTTAACGTGGAATCCAAACCACGGAGGCCTGGCATTTCACCCTTGTGATAAGAGTGTTTAACTTAGTTATGACAAACCCAAAAGGAACAGTGAAGGCAATTAGGTAAAAAGCATATATACCATATTGGAAGGAACAATACTAGATTGTGGATGTTCAACTTTTAACTCCTTCCTTAAGGATTAATTTATGCTATAGAAAGTGTCTATAGTGGTGGTGCAGATTGTACTAAGGGAAATGAGAAGATAGACCAACAAGCTGAGGAAAGCAGATAACGTTTTACTAACTCCTCAGAGTTGAAAGATCATGAGATTAAACACTGATTGCATGATGACCATTCTTATTCACAATTTAATAGTGGTAAAGACTGAAGAAAGGAAAGGTTCACATTAGATTGGTAAAGGATTTTATGAGGAAGATAAATCAAAAAGATAATTTAGGACTCAACATCTAACCAAACTAAACTGATCGGATTTTCGAATCATTACTGTGCATTAAACCAAATCAGGATTGTCACTAGCATATAACCCGAATGTGTAGTAAGACACGGTGCTAACAAAAAAAGGAGGATTGTCAGTATTTTCTTACTACCAAATTCCCTGTGTTTTCCAGGTTTCCCAGAAGGAATTCTCATTTTTTCAGGCAGCTTAGATTGAAGAAAAGACTAATAAAATTTAATTTTACATCAAACTGACTAATATGAAGTCATGTAACTTATGGTTAAAACAGGATGGTTTAAAATTGATGGAGAAATACATCTTCGGTAGCTTAGCAGCCCTTGTTAAAGGGGTAGTAAGACATGTTTGAATAAGCATGCTTAATTCTTCAGTTCACTTTTTCATCCATCCAACGCCATATTATTTTAAGAGTTTAGTTAAATGTCCCAAATTAACAAATATGTCAGTACTTTCGCTAGATTTTCAAAATTACCTGTATTTTTCCAGTGCGTGGCTCTTCTGCATATTTACTAATATTATATTAAATAATAAAATCCCAAAATTGTACATTTATTTTCAATAACATTAAAGTTTGCTTCAATTTAAAACTTGGTTATGGAAGAACATACAGAAAAGAATAATAGGAATGAATAGAAAGACAAGCTCGATTTAGATATCATAATGAGAATAGAAACACAGTTTACAAATATGTAATAGTTCCCTTGAGCTTATTTTAATCTGTTAGAATTTTCAGGAGGTATTGTGAAACAAGCTATACAACTCTCCAAAAGAGGAAACCAAAAATTACAAAAGAAATAAAAGAACATTGGTAAGGATTAAAAGTACACAAATAGGAGCATTTAAAATTTTAAAAATTAATACACTGGTAATTGTGTAAGGATACCTTCTTTTCACTATTTAAATTGTATTATACATCCATGCACCACATAAAAATGATAGGCACAAAAAAAAATTTAAAAAATAGCAAACACAATATAAGTTTCACAATAAAAAGACGAGCTGTTAGTTAGCCTTATAAATAAATGTGAAATTTATTTAAAAAACATATTTATGTTAATATAAAATTGTATCTCAAAAACTAATTGCTTCTTGAATTTTTCGTTTATAAAAAAAAGTATATGTAACCGTTTACCATTACACATGAACAAGCTGTATTTGTTAGTGATTCATTAGTTGTGTCTTTACTCAAACAAATGATTTACACTACTTAACTAATTAATATATTTTTAATGACAGGTAGTTTAGTTTGATAAGCCATTTACAAAGTTGTTGGAAGTTTTCAACAGTGAATTTCTAACTGATTACATTCTTTAAATGCTTGAAAAGTAAAGAAATAAAAATAAAACCAGCTATCTTTAAAACAGAAAAATGTTATTTTATAGTCAATAAGGTAGCTTAGACATATCTTGGATATGACACCATAGTCAAATAAACTGTAAAAAACAAATGTAGACATAGGAACATGGTTTAAAATTAAAATAAAACAAAGTCTATGAAACATGTTAGAACTAAGCTTAAATATTTAACAAACTTGCAGCTGGTTAAATTTGTGAAAGCGATATTTTCAAGACAAGTTACATACCAGATAATTCCACAAGTCAACCATGTTTTCCAAATTGGTAGCAGGTGAATCTTAATGACACAAAGCCAATTGACATCTGACTATGCCTTATGAGACGGAATTAGTTGACCCACGTGACAAATAGAACCTAATAATTACAAACAAACCATCTGTGAGCCTTGATAATAAACAGGAAGAGCCTGTTTAATACTTAGTGACCACAAACGCACATGTGTCCCTTGACATACATTGCCAGATTAATCCTTCCAAACTGAGCATAAAGTATTTAAATATAGTTTTCAAACTTAGTTTATTATCATAAACTTAACTAGAACTATGTTCAAAGGAACCAAAAATAAAACATCGCAAATATGAAAAACAAAAATATTATGAAGGGAGTGATGAAATGGAAAATGAAAAGTACTACTTAACACATAGATTTGTGGGTTGGTTTCAATTTACAGTACCAGTTTTAGTCATATTTCAATTTTAAGACATTTCTAAATTGATTCTTTAACACCTTAATAATGTATTAGAAGTCAATAATATCAACCACAACCCAACAATCTAGAATGATTTAGACCAAAATACTCTTTCCTTCCATTTCATGCAACACAAGAACTATATATATATATATATATATATATATA
>CABFWB010002580.1:89981-102875 GCA_902151455.1 Timema bartmani | reverse complement strand
TCAATACTGCCTCGGTTTTGTGCTCTGCCAGCTTCAGGCCCACCGACTCCATCCACCGGTGAATCCTCGCGAATGCGACCGCGTGTGTGTGTGTGTGTGTGTGAGAGAGAGAGTCTTTTACCTGCGTGCACACACATTGTAAGCATATGTAAGAATATGTAAGTAAATGTGTTAAGTTTTGATCAATTTCATTCCAGGGCTAAGTTTTGATCAATTTCATTCCAGGGCTGTCATAAATAAATAAACCATTCAGATTCTTTCAAAAGTAATTTTGTAATCCAAGCAAGTTTTATTTTGTTATGATTCATTTTTTATAATATAAATACCGTATTTACCCGAAACCAAGACCCCAGTTTTCCAGTGGTTCCAGAGAGATTTTTATAAAGTGGTATTTATTTGATCATTAATGAATAGAATAATAATTATGTTAGACTTATTTTATAATAATGTAAATTGATAAAAATAAAGAAAAAGGAATAATAAACTAGTAAGAGTAAGTTTAATGAAGAAAGCCCACCTAGGGAAAGAGGAAAAATGTGGGAATAATCCAATGCACAAAGGTGAAATCCTCTTCCTTTCTTCTGTCTTCTATAGTAGAAATAGTCACACAGTTTAACACAAATTGAGTAATGTTTTGTCATTGTTGCCTTTTTTCAAACATAAAGAGAAAAGGGAATACACTTCATACAAACACTGGATTACTCCATTTTGAAAATTGTGAAATTTGTTTTAGAGCACATGAAAGGGAACTAACGAAATATTGCTTTTACAACTAAAATAAAAACACAGTCCACACGGCTTTACATTGCTTCCATTGTACGGCATCTTGAAGAAAATTGATTGTTACTACCCAATCCCTGGACCTAAGTTTCATTCTACCAGTACTCTCAACGATGTGACGCACAATGCATCTTCCCAAAGTAGGGAACCAAAATAATACCCCAGGGAGAAAAAGGAGATTGTTCAAGAATGATAGGACACATAGATAGGAACAAGTAAAAAAAACAACATAAAGGACAAAGGAAATTGACATTCGATTATAATATATCAACTTTATTTATATTTCAATCTTTGTGCAACCTTTTTTTACAAAAAAAGTTATAGATTTAACCAAGATGTCATATTTGTAGTAACAAAAGTAAACATGGCTTACATTATTTTTTATTTCAATCGTTTGCCAATATTTGAATACCTGGCAAGTTTCAATAATGATGCCCTAAGACTTATCACACACCAAAAAAATCTATCTACTGTCCTACATTAAAAAGCAATATCTAAATCGGCTTGTTAATCTCTTTATTCAAATAACTCCACAAAATAGTTTTGCCTGACAACTAAGAAAAGTTCAGCTTTTTGATGAATCTCTTATGCAAAATGTATAAATAAATAAATAAATCTTTTCCAGATAATTTAGAGTAGGGATGTGCGAGACTCAAAAATTCAAGAAAAAAATTAATCTTGATCTCGTCTCAAAAGTTAAAAGATGAATGTCGAAAATTCGAGAAATCAAAGAAAATAATTGCCCTAAGAAATTATAAAACCAAACTTGGAATTTATTATTTTCAATAATACCATAACCCAAAAATAGGCTGCATTCCCCACAAAAATCCTTCATTAAGAAATGTTTTCGTTAAAAATATTGTTTTCCAATATCAAATTTTGACAATATAAGCTGTTACACTACNTTAAGAAATGTTTTCGTTAAAAATATTGTTTTCCAATATCAAATTTTGACAATATAAGCTGTTACACTACAAAATTAAATTATAAATGGTGTTGATTGTAACTACCTTTCACTATTTTATTAATTGCATTTAAAATGTGTATGAGTTATATCTCAAGTATTGGAATGAACTCTAAGACAATCTAAAGCAAGCGCCAGATCAAATGCCAAAAAGGAACTCTATAAACTATATATATACTTTAGTAAACAAAATCTAATTTTTTTTTTACTTTGATAGGACGTTTTCTCGTCTCTTTCTCATGTCTCTATACTTTTTTATATTCTCGTCTCAAGATCGTCTCAAATTGAAAAAATAGTTCTCGCACATCCTTAATTTAGAGGGTACTACTAAAAGTTCCCTGTCTCCCCTCTCCACCTACCCGTATGTGTGGCAATCCTTTTAAACAACATTAATGCCTCATTTGTAACATTTCTTATAGCATTGTGATCCAATTGGTGGCCCGCGCTCAATGTGGCCCTCACAGTTTCCCGGAGGAAAATTAAAAGGAAACCCTCAGTAGTAGATGTGAAATAACTGATGAGTAAAATAAAAGTATTCTCATGATTGAATTGTACAATACATTTATTTGATTAATGAAAGATTTTTAAATATATATTTATAATTCTTAAGTTGTTTTGTGAGTAAGTGTGTGCGTTTATATTAATTTTCATAATATATTTTTAGGAGGGAAATAAACCTGTTTTCGGCAATAAAGTTTGAAATATTCTACTAATCTAAAATATAATTTAATAAAAAATATTGAAAATAAATATTGATCAGGATTAGTGTTGTTTATAGGCCTTTATTAAGTTATTGAGATAATTAAATATATATTCGGCCTGCGTTTCAAACTGGTAATCAGATTTGGACCTTGGAATGAAAGACTTTGCACCTTAGAGAATGGTTTGACAAATGAATAGTTACAAAGAGTTTCAGCACATACTAAGCAAACTGTCTGTTTCAGTGATGTAGCCTCAAAGCACAATGGGAACCCCTCTACAGCATTTATTATTATTACTATGTGTTCTGTCTTACGACAGGTCCATTCCTTTTGTCAGTGAACTTAGACTACCAATGCGCCCTTTCCTCTGCCTCCTCCTTCAGCTTACAGAATTTTCTTCTTTCCTTCAAGTCACCTAATATTTTAAAACTCCTCTTTCCCTCAACCTTTAGATTTTATACTACTATAAAGCCACATGTCTCACTCACTCACTGACATTAATGTTTACCCACTTCCAGATGAGCTAGAAACTTGAAATTTGGTAAACTTATAGCCTGTAACCGACAGGAAAATTTCAAAAAGTTTAAAAAAAAAAATTTTTAACCCTTGAAAAAAATTCAAAATGTCGGAGCAACTTTAAAGTCGGTGCAGACCTTTCTTTGGAGGTCTCTTGTGGCTAAACGGTAAGACCTATTAAAAAACGGATTGCACCAGCAGCTACAGATTTGGCGAGATCCACAAATTTGGTCCTATTACTTTTTGTCGTATCTCCATAGGTTATACCTTAGATAGAGCTAGATTTTTTTTATTTTAGGTACAATTTGCCAATTTTCCACACATTTTTTAATTTCAAAACAACGCTGGAATTACGTTAGTTTACATCCACTTGCAAAGAAAACTCACAGGGTTTGGGAGCGGAGTCCCCAACGAGCCAAGCGAGTATTTTACATACAGCTATATGCATAAAATAAAGGATGTTGACATTTGTTGGCTTAATTGGGTAATTATTTGTATGGCTCATACTATAACTTTATTTTGTCAGAGTTATTTATGACTCTAATAATCTCTGATATAATTCTATGTAAATTTGCCAGTACTGGAACATGTATTTTATTTATTTTGAAGACTTGCTGCAATAAAAGTGTTTATTTATAGTGCATTAATCTTGTTGTTTTTTTCATTGCATTCTAAGCTTTGCCTAATGTTGAAAATGCTAACACCTTAGTGTGTTTGTTTACTGAGCTAAGGGTCTTAGGTTTGATTCTTAGCAAGGCTCAAAAATGTATCATTAGTGAAATTGGGACTTGTCTTTTCACAACGATGAATGAATGGCTGGGAGACTAATTGTTTTGTATGTTCTAGAACTTGGTACCTGTTCAGGCTATATTCTTTAACTATGCTAATTGGAAAGGCATTTGTATGGCGAGAGGGTGAAAAACCGCCCTTGGATATTGATGTGAGTTAAAACTAAATCGGTTCATAAGTTATGTGCTGATACTTAATCAATTGGTTAACAAATTACACATTAAATACCCCAAATAAAAACCACTGCTGTTGAGAAAATTATTTATGATAATTATAATTAGGTTAAATCAAGTATAAGAAGGTAGAGGACGGTGGTATATTACTTCATATATTATAATAATTACACATTGATTAGTTTCAAGCATTAAGACTGTTGATTAATACCTGGAACTATTTATATTTTAATATTTTTAGCATTGCGTCTTACTACCATTTTTTTACACATATGTATACTAATTATGCTAATGTTTGGGAAAAGGAAAGATACCTAATTTGCATGGAAAACCCACCCTCATCACACTCGCCCGAGATTAAAACCCTGATCTCCCAGTGATCGGCAGTCCAGTCTATTGCGAGTGTGACAACCTAGACCAATCAACCGCCCAAGTGGGTTACATCTATCCACTGTCAATGCTGCAGAGGGGTAAGGCATTCCCAGTTGTGCTGAAGAACAAGTGAATTACCTATTATTGGTAGATTATATCATTCATCATCATCAGAAACTGTTTTCAGCCTATGGCCGGGTCCATTTAGTAAAATATCTCCCTCTGTCCTTCCACCATTCTTCCTCTCACTTGCACACATCTGTTCCTCCCATCGCTCTTCTTTTTTTTTAGCAACGCGTCTTACTACCCGCTCGGGTTATATGCTTATACTAAATATGCTAATGGCTTTAGGGATTATATAAATTATATTTATAGGAAGTGTACCAACATTTGTGTAAAGGAAGTTGGAAAAACCACCCCCAGTGCGATCTCCCCATCATCGGCAGTTTAATCTACTGCAAGAGTATCATGTTAGACCACGCGGCCACCAAGTGGGTCAATCTACCTTCTCTTCACTACATACTTCAACGGGGTGATGACTTAACTTTGGCTTAAGACACGGGGTAGAAATCCCATGTTGAACTTTAGAATTGAGATTAATAAACTCAAGATGGACAACTGTATTAAACGAGATTCGCAATATTAACTGGGGAAAAAAATGTTATTTTGACAGTTGACTATTATGAATGAAAGTATTTTAGGCCTATTATTTTAATGGATATGTGAAAATTCCAGCAATTTTGTCAACTCCCCTGACTTTTCCCTGTTTTCCAAGTTGCTAGACACCCTGCCCAACTCTTGTACACCTTCATCCCTAATCTTATATCTTCTGATGACAGCTAACATGCTCCTCAAAAACTTCATTCCCACGTCCTCCACTTTCCTCGTCTCTTTTTTTAACCAAAGTCCGTGTTTCCGCTGCATACGTAACTACGGGTATGAAGTAAACTCTATACAACACTTTAGGTTATATTATTATGTATTGTAAACTGGTTGGGGGATCTTCTCTCGTTAGCTCTCAACCATACAAGTTAAGAATGTATTATAATTAACTCACTCTCTGGCCTAAATAACTTGAACGTTCATAGCTGCCAGAACTTAGGCTCACCTATCCTGAAAAACCCAACATCCTCCCATCAACGTCTCTGTCTACCAAGGGGTCTTGTAACTACAGGTTTCCCAACTAGAATGTTGTGTACAAGACTATCATGCTCCATACCCGCCACATGACCACTCCACCTCAGCTTGCGCTCCTTGATTATCCTTAACTAGTTGAAGTGCCCAGTGTTGCGCGGGAAGAAATGTTTTTTAGTTTAATGATGGTACATAGAAGGTAACTTTAAAAATAGTGCCATTAAGCCCTGCCTTGACCGCGAACTTTTTGCTTCCGACCAGGTTTTTAATTAATTAAAAAAAAAAAGCTGATCAAAGTTTTAAAATTTCGACTTTAAGGTGTACGCTTTTGTGCACGGGGTATACTATTTTTTTTAATTTTCAAACCTGTGTGTGCATTATGTATAGGTCAATGGTCATTAAATACAAACTCTTTAATTTATATTGCTTTGTTTCTGAACTCAGTTTTTAGTCACTTAAAACAAAATAAGTCCAAATTTTATAGTGACAGCTGCAAGGTGCATCTTTTCGTGCACAGGGGCTACATTTTTCTTTTTTAGCACTGCTTCTTACTACCTGTTCAGGTTATATGCATATGTACTATTTACACTAATGAATTATGGGTGAGGAAATTTTAATTTAAAGAAAGTGTACCCACATTTGTGTGATATAGTGGAAAACCATTTTGGATAAACCACCCTCAGTAAACTCGACCAGGATTCGAACCCCAATCTCCCTGTCATGGACCACTGAAGCAGGTATATATTAGAATTGTTTTGGGGAACACTGTAATAGTCAAAAAGGGTGCATAATTTGAACTAACCAAAAAATGATAAAAATGTCTCTATTTAACTTTGTGTGCATTCTAACCAACAATGGATTAACTAGACAAGACACAGTGGCATTCACGTTGATACTAAAAATGTCAAGTGGTGTGATATTTCTGGGAATTTGATACCAAGCCGGGTTTATAAAGTGGATGTAGTTTGATCGTGCTTTTGAATTAAGACTAATATTTATTAATTCCCTGGCAGATGACAAAATCCGTGTACTTTTCCCGGAGTTTTAGTCTTGATGCTCAAAGTTCAAGCGTAGGCCGATCCGTAGCCACCCTGAGTAATGTTTTTTGTTTAACGTCATAAACCCACTCCGCCGACAATGTTATGTTCCTGATTCCTGCTTCTACACCCCCCCACCATGTGAGAACACTCCAGAGGGTGATCTTTGTACATCTTGAAATAACCAACTGCCGTAAATCCTTAAAACTTTCACTATGGTTTATAAGAACTCCCTCAAAATGAGCACAGATTTACAAATTTTGACTTGATATAAAATTATACTACCCATTCGGGTTATACGCTTAAGTACTAATTACGCTAATGGATTAGGAATTGTGAGGTTGAATTTAGAGGAAATGAACCCGCATTTGCGTGGAGGGAGAGTGGAAAACCATTTAGGAAAAACCACCCCCAGTTCACCCGACCGAGATTCGAACCTCGATCTCCCCGTCCTTGGCGGTCGAGCTTAACACGACTAGTGCGTTAGCCAACTACGCTACCGAGGCAGATGATATAAAATTAAATACGAGGAAGAATTCGACTAAGCAAAATATGGAAGAAGGTACAGTAAAGTGTTATGAGAACAAATAAAAGGGGAATACAGTGTACATTTCACACTGCTGCCACTGCACATAGAGAAAATAACACTATTTTGAAGAAAATCTTTTGTTACCGCTCAATCCCTCGACTTGGGTTTCATTCTAACTTCATAAAATAGGAAACTCGTAAGAGGGAAGGAGAAAAAACAAAATTTGAAAAGAATAGGTATCTGCCAGCTCGCAACTATTATAATCATTATCCATCGTGGGACAACTTTGTAAGTAAGACTTAGAGAACATTTATTTCTATATTTTTTCAACTTTATTAACTCAAGTGTTGTTTTTCTAGCACCTCGTGCTACTACCCGTTTGGGCGACACACTTTATGTTTTAATTATGCTAATATTTTTAGCCATTAGGAATATATTAGATGAAGTGTACCCACATTTGTATGGAGGGTAGAGTGGAAAACCATACCTCAGTACACCCAACCGGGATTCAAACCCCAATCTCCCTGTTATTGGCAGTCCCGTCTATTGGTTGAGTGACACCTTAAGAGCAGTTTCACACGAGGCAACTATCGCCCGGCAACAATTACCGGTAAACTTGCGCTCTGTAAGAGAAAAATCAGTATCAACTTAACCAGGGTACATGAAAATATAGGTCAGTTAGGGATTCAGAGGACGAGGTTCTTTTTCTTGGCTCTTTAAATCTATAACAGACACACCACCTATTCCCCAGTCGCCATTTTATCACTGTGAAAAGGGACATCCACATTTCACTAATGATAAATTTTTTGGCCATGCCGGGAATCGAACCCGGGACCCCTTGATTCAGTGGCAGACATGGTACCGACTGAGCTATAGCGTCGAACAATACCATTTTAACTACACATTAATTATCAGAATGTTATTTCATTGGAATTGATGGCACTTTCAAGCCTTACTATAATATAAAACAATTTAATCTAGATATTTAATAATTACAGTAAAAAAAAGATGGAAATATCCTTAAAAAGGCTCGAGAGCTATGGGTGAAAATCCCTAATAACTTTACATTACTTATGATTAGCTTAAGTAAATTTCTAGTGAAGTATGTGAAAATTATAAATATTTATTAAAGAATATGCAGTCAAAAACAAACCGACAATAGATTAGCAGATAACTTTCCATACCAAGAATAAAATTAAACCGGTGCTTGGAGGTTGGCACCGCTTGGGATACTGGCCGGCGATTGTCCGACAATAGATTAGCAGATAACTTTCCATACCAAGAATAAAATTAAACCAGTGCTTGGAGGTTGGCACCGCTTGGGATACTGGCCGGCGATTGTTGCCCTGTATGAATGACACCATATAAACACGTGATTAACCAAGCAGTCACCAGGTGGACGATAGTTGTCCTGACGGGCAACTAACTATTCCACAGATCGCCAATACTGGGCAACTTATGAGCGACTGTTGACAGGGCAGGCAGCTCTGTTGCTTCGAGTGAAACCTCCAATCTACCTCTATGTTAAACAACAGAGTGATAGTTGCCTTTAGTGAAATAGCTCTTAGATCATTCGGCCACCAAAGTAGGTTTTAAATTAATACTTAGCATTAGAAGTATGAACCCACTTTGTTCATTGTGACAGTCATATTGTGTTTATTCTATAAATAATGCCTCCAATCCTTAAGGATATTTGAGGATTCGAGGCTCAAATGCTTATAAAAAAAACAATTTTTCAAGTGAAATTTGCTTTAGCTGCTTATTGATGGTTCAGAACCAATTATAATTATAGGATATAAACTTAACAACCGGACCCCAGACCAGTAATATAACACTTTAACTGAATGTATTAATTTTATGATAAATGGATTACAAGTAGGGACCGGATTTTGTCTATTTGCCTTTTCTGTGATCGTTAAACACATGCAGTTGAGATAAATATCCATTTCATGTTGTTACGAGTACAATATGGTAATTTTATAGTGTCTATAATTGCCTGTTCTGTTGGGTTTTTGCCGATTTTAAGAATAAGCGCCTTAACACACTTGGCTTTGACCTATCTACTTTTCATATTGTGGTATGGATTTTCTGCTGAAAGAATGTGTTCAGTTTCTTATAAATTGTAATATTTAGCATGCTTTCTGGGAGTGGGTTTGAAAATATATACTTGTTAAATAGCTTTCAGTTAGCATAAATCTTATGGAGTACTATGGTAACAGTGGCAGACATCTTTGGAAGAAACAGCATGCTGTTACAGGATAAAAGTTCAACTTCTTCAGAAACAGCAAATTGGAAGTTTTATCCCTTGACATCGCATGAAGTAGAGCTTGGCTTATAGATCTATAAAAAAAAACATTTTATCTAAAAATATAACCCATTTTTGAACTGAAAGTCAAAAAAACTATCTAGTGAGTAACATCATGTGCCGCACTTCAGTGTTCGAATGGGCTAAGGCGTCAGTCACTCTCACAACTATCAATGAAGGTGTGACATGTAAACATTCTGTTTAATATGTACACTCAGAATTTCATATATATGATTAACACGATGAATACAAGAACTAATATATTCTAATAATATGTGGCAGATTTTAACTCATGGTGAAATCATGTTGCCGGAAAACACGCAAACTTCAGGAAAGGTCCCCTTGCTGACTGTTCCTGAGGTTCATCAAAACAATATCTTAATTGCAAGCCCCACTTTGATGAAATGACATAGCTGTTTCTCTGGGTTCTCCCCACAGTCTACTAACACTAGTTTTCACTCAGCGCAATCTTGCAAACTCTCACCTCCCCCCAGACTTCAGTCCTGTTTGTATAAAACAGTCATATTTTATATTCTATTGCATCAATTCAACAGAGGAACAACTTGGACGTAAAACTACATCAGTGGACAGAGCAACTGGTGACTATGATGTGTGAGGCGTCGGTCTCTCTACCTCGCAGCAGATGAAGCCTCGTCTGAGACTATGAGTTTTTTGTGCCAGAGATTCTGACTTGTTTTTCTATGCCCATATGGCATAGTTTTGAATTATGGTCTTTATGCTCTATTTATCTAGGTCTCTATGACATGATTTGGTCTATCAATGTTTCTGACTTCTTTTTCTATGTCCTTAAGACCAAGTGTTATATACTAAGGAAATGTCTTGACACCCTAAACTGTAAGACCATGCTTCGGCTTACTTAATGCTTAGGATCACATAATGGTGGAAATCAGGTTATCTAACGCTTTGTTCGATGACCTAATTAGGTCTGTGACTGATATTAGTCCTTAATATTTCTCTTTAGTGTACATTTTTACAGTGCGCAACCTGTGGGAGCACTACTAGTTCTTAGTTACTGGCCACCTTTAAGCGCCATTTGTATTAGTTAATATGTTTATTGTTTGCACTAGTTATAGTGTGCCCTAGAATGGGTGGAAGTATAAATACACTATTGATTGTCCAGGCAGTACTAATTAGGAATAGACCAGCCATAGTATCTTAACAGCATAGAATCCTAGTAACTCACCATTTACTATTTGTAAAATGATAGTTCCTCTTCTAGGAAATAAGTATTTGTGTTTCATAGCTCTCTATGGAGTTAACTCATGCTAGCTAGCTCATTTAACTACCATCGTAGTAACTCTTTAAATTAGGATTTACTAGAAATGGATATCACTAACTATTATTTGACTATAATTCATCTATATACCTTTCAGGTCTAAGTCTAGTAACCTTAGGCTGGATAGTTATGTATTGGAGCTTAACCTTAGATTAATATTTGCTTCCTATTTATCTTGCCGCTGTGTTGAGGCAGATGCACCTTTGTAGCGGAATGTGCTCTAGTTCTAATTAGAAGCGTTACTAAACTCAACCTTACTTCTGTTGGTTCCTAGTTACCTAGGTGTTTACTTTAATTCTTTCCTGTTGGGATGTATACGTCTATGTTAACTGATTTAATTTCTCTTAGTTAGCAAAGGACTGTTTAAACTAAGATCTATTTAAACCTTATGTAATTCTATTAACTTGTTTAGATTTAAATAGACTGATTTGTTAAAGTTGTATATTTCTCTTTATGTTTTATCCATCCCAAACCTTCATTGGCTAAATTTGTAAATGTATTTGTCACTTCTATTAGATAGGAGAAGCGACTATACAAAGGGAAGATCAAGATTCGAATCTTGGGCCGGTGTAATTAAGGCATTTTTTTTACTAAATGGTTGTTCACTCTGCCTCCACGCAAATGCAGGTACACTTCCTCTAAATTCTACCTCCTTAACCCTTAACACATTAGTGTAATTAGTACATATACTTATAAGCCAAGGGATAGTGAATGCAACTTGGTGCTTAAGAAAAGCAATGTGAATTGACTGTGTGTATAATTTAATTTAATTTAATTTAATTTAATTTAATTTAATTTAATTTAATTTTAGCACCGCGTCTTACTACCCGTTTGGGTTATACGCTTAAGTACTAATTACACTAATGGATTAGGAATTGGAAAGGTTGAATTTAGAGGAAGTGAACCCGCATTTGCGTGGAGTGAGAGTGGAAAACCATTTAGGAAAAACCACCCCCAGTTCACCCGACCGAGATTCAAACCTCGATCTCCCCGTCCTCGGTGGTCTGGCTCAACACAACTGGCGCGTTAGCCAACTACGCCACCGAGGCGGGTCGACTGTGTGTATAGAAATAGTAAGTAGAAAAATTAATTTTGTGTTGCCTATTTTTTTGTGGGTTTTTTCTTTAAGCGTTTATATTCTAGTGACTAGATCCCATTTTTATAATGCCTATTTGCCTATTTTAAACAATTTTGGGCCCAAGAATCTGCTCCTTAGTTATAAAAATAATGGTAACATTTAGTTACTATTTTTATTTTCTAATGTTCTGTTTATATTTACATTTCCTATTAAGTTCATAATTTTTTCCAAGATTTGGATTTGAGATTCGAAGGTAAATTGGGAGATTCGGATTTGACTCAACTCTAGTCTATTCCTTCCTCTTGTACTGTAATTATTTGTAGTTTTTTCTATTCACACAAAGTAATGATTGAAAAATAAAAACTAAAAAGTGTAGATAGTAAAAAAATTACTTTAACTTAAGGTCAAGGTCATATATGATTTGTGCTGCAATATTACTAGAATATAGAGGTGATTGTGTTGGATACAACTTTACAACTTGTCAGTACCAAAGTGAAATAGCAAAATAACTAACAACGGTAACAATTGAAAAACAAAGAATTCTTAATATTGCCATTTTGTTTGAATGCCAGAACTTTAACTTAGTGGGGTTTGAGAGCTAATAATCGAGGTATCAAAAATTTCGGCATGAAATTAAATCTACAGTAGATTATTTTTGTACCTATAAATAACAATTGAAGGATCAAGGAATCAAGTTTGACACCCTTAGTTTGTAACTCTGGGGAATCACCAAGTCTCCAGGTGTTCTGGAAAAATACTCATACTCCTCATGTACAGAGTACGTAAACTTTGCATCCGTTTAGTCCTAGAATCCTTAATGATCCTTATAAATTGAAGATTATATATGGCAACCAATTAGAAAGTTTGAGACTAAATCCGATTAAACCCTTTGAAAGAAATTTGTCTAGAGCAGCTGTGGGAAAACTACGGCCCACGATGTTAATTTGCGTGTCTCGCACACAAATTAAAAACTTTCATGATTTACTAACAAAAATGACAAATTAAATACATAATCAGTGCATGTTTTTGAGCATGTGAGCAAGCTCGTTTATAATGTTACATGTGTGCAAGCATAAGCTTGTGTGTACGGTAATTAAAGTAGTTGTATGACTAATAAATGTATTTTTGTGTGAAAATAAAGTTCATTATTTAGTAAATATAAATTTTTATTACATGCTGCCTGCTAGAGACCTTACAGATGTCCATGTGGCCCTCGGGG
>CABFWB010002580.1:61715-89879 GCA_902151455.1 Timema bartmani | reverse complement strand
GGGGGGGGGGGAGTTTTCCCATCTCTGCTCTAGAGCAAGGTGCAAGCCAAGGTTACTAAGAATACTAATGGGAAATTTAACCTACCAAAGTGACACCCTTCTTTATGAGAACTTAGTACAGTAAAACCTTGGATTGCGAGCATAATTCGTTTCGTAAACGTGTTCGTAATGCAAAGCACTCGTATATCAAAGCGAATCTCCCCCATAAGAAATAATGGAAACTCAGATGATTCGTTCCACAACCCAAAAATATTTATTTTAAAAATGATTAATACAAAATTCTTGTTTTACCCGTTTTATTTTCGTCATTTAAATTTAACTGCACTGTAATCAATTTATTAATTTAATTTAATAGAGGCTGGTGTGAGGTAGACGAGAGAGTGGTGAGAAGGAGGTGGGTTATTGCTTAGGACGACGCTCGGCAGACAAAGCATAACCATAGTACTACTCGTATTGCAAGACATCGCTCGTTTATCAAGTTAAAATCTATTGAAAATTTTTGCTCGTCTTACAAAACACTCGCAGACCAAGTTACTCGCAATTTAAAGTTTTACTGTATTCCTAAGAAAACTGTTTTTCAAAGTGCCACGCTTCCCAGGGACTTTAAATTTTCAGAAATTTTTTTCTGAAATAGCTTTGTGCATAGAACTATAATTTCATTTTTATTTGTTTCCATATCAATGGATCCTTTCGATGCCATTGGTGCTTTCATTTCGATGCGTGTTCACATATTTACTTTGTTGTGATTGGTAGTCCTTAGAAAGTTAAAGTTGAGTCAATTTCTATGGAGTGATAAGGACTAAGGAATTAAGGATAGGGACTCTTTCCACAGAGCAATATGTTATTGTGGAGTCAATCTATTAGGGAGTACTATGCATGTTATGAATATGGAGTCTGTAGACGAGGCTTTACTCTGCTAATCACAATTAATAATGAAGATCTACAAATATTTATTTTATTAACATCAATACTACATTAAAAATGTCTCTGTACATGGTGTGTATGTGCATAGTTGGATAGTTCCTCGACAAGAGCCATCAGCTTTCCCCAGCGTGTGTCACTCGATGATAGAATTCATTCTCTTCAGAAGGATGGGTTTGTTTTATAACAGGACTTAACAATTTTAGGCTGCGAGGGAGTTGGACAATTGACCTATCGCTGTCCGTGTCTGCAATCGGTTCTTCGGCCGAAGGGAAGTATTCAACTTCACCATGAAATAGCCCTAAAACAAACACAAACAATTAACATTAGATAAACCTGCTTCGGTGGCCGCATGGTCTAAGGCGGTGATGGAAAAACTTTTCCGACCAGTGTGCCACTTAAGGACCAGCGGAATTTCGGGAGCCAGTCTAATAGCTCAAATAAAATTGTAATTTTTTTTAAAATGCCTACATTTTAAAGAACGAAAATTTATTAAACCACCAAAGTGTCTTTGACAATATTAATTTCACTAACTTAAGGTAAAAACTTTGAAAGTAACACCTTAAGAGAAACGAAAAAAGATGAAAAATTTATAAAATGCTAAAATCACATTAGTTGGAAATGCAATTTTGTATTTTGCTAGCCAAGATATTTTTTCTGTTCATGGCTTGTCATCAATAGCACATAAGACAGTTATTAATCGTTGATTTCACAGAGTTTATTGTGACATGTGAATAACATGGCTTTCGAAATCTTATTGGCTTAAAAAAATTATACGTTAGTAAAAAATTCATTTAGTGTTTATTTTTTTCATGTAGGCATGCCAACTAAATTATGTTTACCTGCCACCCAGCGGCACGTGTCATAAACTTGCCATCCCTAGTCTAAGGCATCACCCTTGTGGTATATTAGACTGCTAATAACAGGTAGATTAGGGTTCATATCCCAGTCGAGTGTACTGAAAGTGTTTTTTCCTAAATATTTCTCCCCTTATTATCTATAATATAAGTTTGTTTGTAATTAATAAAGATTGTGGGTCTAGTTATTTTTACAAACACATTATTTTAGAAAAACACATGTTCACAAAAATAACACTACTAGATGTTATAAATTAGCTACATTTGAAATTATGTAACCTATTTTTCTTTGATCATAAAATAGTCAATTTGTGAGACAAGTAAAAGACCAAAACCATCATTTTTTTACTATTTTGTTAGCTCTGCGTCTTAATACCCGTTTGATTTACACACTTAGGTAACGATTACACCAAAGGTGTTAAGAATAAGGAAAGTTAAATTTATAGGAAGTGTACCCACATTTGCATGGAGTGTGGAAAACAATTTCGGAAAAACCACCTTCAGAACAACCCACCGAGATTCGAATCTTGATCTCCTCACCATTTGCAGTCTAGTTTACTGCAAGAGAGACACTAAGACTCAAACTAAATATATGATTCCAATTTCCAACTTTAGGTTGATTTGGTTTTTAATTCATAACATATAGGCCTACATGGTTATTTTAAACAAAACATAATACATTTAATTATGTAAGTCTTAGGCCTATATGTTATTAACTACAAACCAACATAGCCTTCCATGTCTTAAGAAAGTTTAATGTTAATAAAATCCGTGTCTGACCATTTAATGTATCAAATGTGACTAGTGATGTTATCTGGTAGGGGCCTCTTTCCTAAAATAAATTGAGTTCTATATTCAAGACGGTTGATTAGTTTTTTGGTATGATAACACTAAGTCCTAAAAGTAAGTTTATGTTGACTGGACTTAAAAGCTCACCTGGCATAATATGAAGTACCCTAATGGTAGGTTAATTTGGATTGTGATCAAAATATTAGAATGTAAAACAATTGGTTTTTTTTAACATATGCTTACACAATTAAGTCACCCACAAATGTTTAAACATTTTTAAATTATGATTTCAGTGTCGCCCAATTCTTCATCAGTTGGCAAAGTAATTTTCTCTGGATCAATCAAATTCCTATCGATAGGAGGCAGCCCCAGTTGCTCCCTTCTGCGTAATTCCAAGAACGCTTCTCGTTGAGCCCAATCTCGCAATTGGAAATCAGGTACGTAAGCAAAAATAAAACTTCCAAAAACAAGACATAATGTTACAGAAAAGAAAAACGATGCATGCATTGCATTTCTGTCGTCTTGTTTATTATTAAAATCGAAACCATAGCTCATCCAGTTCTTCTTAACAGCAGTTTGTGTTTCTAATTTTTCAGCTGTTTCTGATAAACTGGAGACTTCGTTATTTTTCTTTGACGTTGAAATCGGGGAAACACGTGTAAGAATGGAAGAAGAAATCTTTTTTCTAAATAATTTTAAGGCTGCGAACCTAGTTAATGTCGCCATTTTGAATGTAAAGTGAAAACTGAAAACCTTATTGCCAGTGTTACCACTTGCGAGCTCAAATTACTAAAATACTACTAGACACAGGTTTTGCCAATGACCATATAAGTGTTGTACCTAGATTAGTACCAGAAAGTCGCTATAGTGTCACTAAACGAAAATTTAAAAGTCGTCAGATGTATGTCCAAGCCATCGGAACGGTGTCATTATGATTTGTAATTGACAGATAGATAGTTTAGGGCGCTTCTGCAGTGCGAAGCACTCCATTCTACGTTCTTGCAGTACGGTAGTTCAAAAATCAAAATTCCACAGCATTAAAATTTAAAATAATGAACATGAACTAGAAAGAAAATTAAGGAAAGTCGCCAGTCACCAGATTAGTCGATAGGCACTAAAAATGAAAATTAGTTGTTTCATAGCCGTAAGTCGCTAAACTGGCAAAACTGCTAGACACTATCTAAAGCTATCAAATTTTCCGCTTGGGCTAAAATAAAAGCTAAATTTCCAGAATGTTCTAAAAACTTAAAAAAATAGTTCTTTATTGTCAATAGTGTAGAAAATGTAATATTAATAGGGACAAGCTAATATTATATACTGACTATTGCACAATATACTGTGTTTAATTTTGTTTATGTAAGTTACACAGCAGTCAAAACAAGACAGATAATTTTCAATTTGTTGATCGATTCAAAATGTTTGTGAAACAAGTAACGTTAAATTTTATGAAATTCTATAAGTAGACATATATACTCCGTTTTAAGTGGCCAGTTGACAGCGCCCTCTTCCAAGCTGGTCATGAACATGTGGCGAATCTCTAACGATGATTCATCCTTTATCTATATGCTGATTTCTACATAATGCTGTCATCACAGAGGAAGAAGATGAAACTATTCACAGCCTCCTGAGCTACTCCCCTTTACAACCAAATCCACATTGTATTTTTTTACATTGCCATTATTTTATAAATAAAGATATTTTAGAAAGCCTTCCATAAGAGAATATAATTACACTCCCTGATTCAGGCATGTTATGGTTTTATGTCAAAACTCTCGGTAAGAAAAACAGATCTTGTTAAAATATAATTAATTTATGTGTTTCTCATTATGGCTTATTATAATTGGAAGAAGGTATAGGAAAGGTGGATAGAAACATATAAAAGGGACGAACACAATATGGTTTTTACAATGAGAAGAAGAACACCGTTCACACTTTACATTGCTGCCATTGAACAAAGAGGTAATGGTTGCCTCTTAAAGAAAATCGATCGTCGCTGCCCAATCCCCTGAATTAGGTTGGTTTCATTCTATCGGGACTCATCAGGGAGGAGTATGAAACACGCAACGCAACTTCCTAAAAGAGGAAACAAAATAAAACACAAAAGGAGAAAATGGAAAATTGTTAAGAAAGATAGGAACATGCATAGCATAAAGGCAGTGGCGTCGCTTCAGGGCAAGCAAGGCAAGCAGTGCTTGCCTTTGATTGAAGATATGTAATTATTTTATTTTATGTTATGTTTGCAAAAAAATTGTTTTGCCTGGTAATCATTTAAATGTAATTCAAGCATCAGTGGGTTTGAAAAAAAAATCCCATACATGGCAGTGACTGTAATATGCATGCAAGACGTGCACTATTCCATCTAATGGTGGTTGAAAGTCCGTATTTGCCCGACTTTCATCCCATTGCTCTAGCATGTGTAGTTCTTATTTGTGACGTCATAGATAACGTAGGGGCGAGAAGGGGAAGAGCTGCGGATGTCAGGTAAAAATGTAAGCAGCTGAGTTACGACTTCTCTTGCCCGAAAGGTGACGACTAGAACCGAAGTCACTACCCCTCTCTTCCTCTTTAATAACATAAGAGGGATGGTATGGCATGAAAGGAGAAATTAATATATTATTGTCAAGTTACCGTGCCTACAAATCTTTAAGCCCAGTACACCCAACACAACTTCTTGTACATAAAGTTGTACAAGAAGTTGCAGCCTGAAGATATTGTCGTGTGAACACCAAAACTTGTACGAAATCTGCTTTTCACAACTTATTGTATACAATTTTAGGAAAGAGAACGCGTCCCATATCAGCCATTTTTCTTGTAAAACTTTAGAGTTGTAAACACAAAAACTTTGTCTGCTAGAGAGTAACTTAAAAAAAAAGAAAGTGATTGTAATAAAAACAGCTAAATGCTTGAAAAAAAAATATAATTGAAGGAGGTTATACCCCAAATATAAAGGTTTTCAACTGTTTTAATTTCATTTTTAAATAACAAAACATATTTTTTATTTTTATAATATTTAGGAATGACTAAGAAATTATTTACATTAAATACCCATATTTTCCAAATAATTCAGTCGTTATTTTTCCATAAAAAGGGCAAAGATTCCATGTTTTTTTCCCCCAAATATTGTATGCAATCACAAATGCCGTGTGAACAGTCATTGGCTAAAATTTATATGCGATCCATGTGACCAAGATATTGTACAATTTCTTACACAACTTTTTGTACAAGAAGTTGTGTCGTGTGTACTGGGCTTTTGAGTTTTGTAGAGTTTACTGTAGCAGATGCTTTTGTTTTGATGTGTGTATCAGTGAAAGCTAACAAACGAAAGTTTATAAGTATATGTTTATAGTAAGCTATAACACAATAACGTAAATCAGAAAACAGAAGGACGCCCAAAGCAACAAATATCATTAAAAAGAAGCTTCCAAATAGCTTCTTGAAGCATAAATAAATTTTTTTATAATTTCCGGGACCCCCTCTTTTAAGCTTGGGGGCACACCTTCCAAGCTTGCCTAAGAATTTTGGTCACGAGACGCTACTGCATAAAGGACAAACACAGGAAAAGGTTATTGGATGCGAATATATCATATATCTCTATTAGGAAAACCTCTTTTCACTTTATGAGGTATTTTTTTATTTGGAACAGTGTTTCCATGAGCTTAAATAGCTCGTTGTTGGAAACTTTACAGATAAAACTACATTTGGCATTATAGTGACCAAAAAAAGACTGTTTCTATAAAATGTGATAGCTAGGAAAATTTATTTCGTTCTTGATCGGCATGACATGGTCATGAATACTTTTCCTAAAAGGAACGGGAGTTTTGCTGTAAACGTGAATATTATTATTTGAGTGCAAACAAAGAAATAGTTAAATATGGTGCTTTGCAGACCAAGGTCCCCCGAGGTCTCACCTTGACAGGAGTTGGCAGCCGTGAGAGATGTGGTATGGTGAGAGGTAGAAAATAGCTTCCAACCTCGTGTTTAATTGACAACACGCAAACTGGTGGAAGAGCATACCAAGAAAGGAATCCTCTAAATATATATTTTTTTCATACAACGCTACAGAGTGAGACCGTCTCTGATTGATCCTGACTCCAGTTAATTAATTTTGAGTAAGATCTGTTACTTTATCTGGATATTGATCCCAGTCTAGAGTCTCAAGAGAAGGGGTGGTTTTGCTTGTGAGCCACTGAATACTCCAGGAATGTCGGTGTTACTTTACTTTGGACAAAAAAAAAGTTATCCAAAGCTATCCGAGAAACGCACGACGTTAAGAACAATAGACTATGGACAGTTAAAGATGAGTGCATATTTGAACTAACGTTAAGAGTAGTGTTTTTTTTGTTTTTTGTCCTAAATACATTTGGTTGTTGTATTCTGTTTGAATTCAGGTGGATTACCTTGTTTTAATTTTATGTATAGGTGTGTAATCAGGCCTGGACTTAAGAAAACTGGGGTCCCTAGGCAATTAACATAGTCGGGCCCCCCTTTTTTTGAAATATTTTAAAAACTTTTTTAATTTAACATACTTTGACCTTCAAGTAAATATACAAGTACCTTTGTATGTATTACAATATACACTGACATTTAATTACAAGTTGACGATTTACATTGTGACGTGACGAAGTTTCCTTTATGCGAAAAACCGGATGACCTCACTATAATCCACATACTACAGAATTTCTGAGTGTATGTACAGCACAAAGAGTGAATTGAGCCTGTTCTCTTCTGTAGTAGTTTTCAAATAATTCTTCACTCTCTTTAGCACCGAAAACGACCGTTCTGCCTAGCAGTTTGACCCTGGTGTACACAACAGCATCCAGAGGACTATTCCCACGTGTGACTAAATTTGCAAAAGGCCTTTTCTCAGGAGGAACTTGTACAGATTTATTCACGTGAAGTCTGATCCCCCCGTAGTCTCAGTTGACAACAAATGAGCTTGCATGTGAAGACACTTGTTCTCCAAAGTGCTATCAAAATCTCCAGGAGAGAAGGCTTCCAGGTTCCGTGCTCTGTCACGGATATCTTGTGGTTACAATCTATGTTGCTTCGTAGGAAAGTCAAACCTTTTACTTAACTTCTTGTAAGCAGACCAACGTCTCTGTAGTTCTACAATCAAACTGTCGACAACGACGTTGAAGGCGGCATATCTAAATCTTTCCCTGCTGGAGAGTTTGACCTCGTTGCTCTTTACTTCGTCGATCTGAAATTTGTTTATTACGTTTCCTCTTCGTGTCATATGCATAAGTATTTTCCCCACATATTTCTACAGTTTTCGCTTCATAATGATCAAAGGTACCGACGTTTATTATCTCTTCTAGGTATCCTACCAAGGACTGATAAAGTTCAGCGATTATTCCCATTTTGATGTTCACAAATTGCATAGGTTTGCTCACTCTGATAGATCTTTCCGAGATGTATTTTCATAGCAGGGTTAATAAGAACGTTTCCAGAGCGATGAGTGAATTAAAGAGCCCTGAAGCCTGAGAACGCATAGCTGGTTTTTTATTTGTGTCACTGGCGATGATCTGAAGAGCTGCCATGATCTCTTCCCAGGAGCAACAGAGACTTCAGCAGGCGTTGTATGGAGCAGAACATTTTTCTGAGAAAGGTTTTTCACAACTGTTGAATTTTGCTTCAGTTGCGATATCAAAACTACCCATCTGTTTGTTGAAGCCAAGAAAAAGTTGTACAATTCCTGCAAGTACCGAAGAAAAATATCGTGACCTCTCAGCACTCGGCAGCACATGGACCGACAAGATTCGGTGAGTGAACTTAACGGAGGATGAAAACTGCCATTAGATTCATTTCTTTTATCCTCACTTGAGTACCGAAATATACACCCGGGATGTTGCCCACATTGTCATACGACTGTCCGCGAAAATTGTCTTTATTCAAATCGTGATTTTTCAAGGTAGGTACCTATTGACAAAGACGTTAGCCAGGTCTTCTGCTTTGGGCCCACAATTTAATTTAAATTTTAGAAATCGCTAAACAGGAAATCCCTCTGCAGACACATATCGTACAAGGAACGAAAGTTGATCCACGTGGGAAATGTTAGGAGTAGATTCGACACAGATGGAGAAATACTTCGCATGCTTTGCCTCAGTCACTATCGTGCTTATGACCTTTTTTGCCATGATATTGATCATTTCTTAACATACTCTAGACAATATATATAATATTGTAACGCACTCTTTATTTCCATGACGTTTTATGTGTTGGTCCAAAAAAGGATCAAATTCGGCCAAATTTTTTAGGGTCGTGACATAGTTCCCACTGTTTATAGATCCAAATCTCTCCTGTAGACCTCTAAACGACAATCCTCGTCCAGACAGTGACCTTGAAACAGCCACGATGCACTCCGATCAGAACCTCCTGCAAGTATGCTACATATATAATTCCGTTTGAATAACAAAACTCTTGTCAACTCTACCGCCAGCATTCTTCCTCACCAACAGTGCCACACACGTGATCATCCGAATGTTCATGTTGCTTCATTCTTTTACCTTCGTTTTACCAGTCATTGTATTTTCTGAGGATCTTACAAGGGGCACAGAACGTGGTACCCCTGCTTTTCGAATATACTAGCCAAGTTTGAGGTCGTGTTTTACCATCAGGCAATGTTTGGCTAAAGCGTAAGAGGGATAGATACCTGGTTGCAGGCACGTAGCCAGAAAAAAACTTTAAGAGGGAGCCCAATTTCAGATGAAAACTGACCAAACTGGTGATTCTAGGTGCGCGAGCTGGTGACTTCCATATTTCTCACTTGATGGGTTCTCTCCAAAGGCATCCGTAGGCATTTTCCCTGGGAGGAAGAGAGAACTGGGGCGTTTGGGGAGTATTCTATGAAATGGCGGTAGATCCGAGGGTCCTCCAACGGCAAAATATATTAAATTGAAGCTTCGAAAGACGCTTTTTAAGCTATTCCTTGTCTCCTAAAAAGAAGGGACAGCATAAGAAAAAAAAGTTCAGATATACCCGAATTTTTTGGCGTTTTTACGAAATTAATTAAATCTAATCTGATAGGTTTAATAAAATTTTATAGGATTAGCTTCTACAGTATTTTGATTTGATGTGTGATGAATTGTTAGCCCTTCTTTGACTTACTCTACATTGAGATACAAACTAGTATTTTTGCGGTAAAATAATCTGCAGGCGCACGTTCGGGAGTTATTGCCTGATGCGTGTTTCGTCCAAGAGGTCATGTATGTTTTATGTTTTATAAGTGCTATAAAACTACTATGGATGTCTCATTTTAATGATAAGTGATGGAAGATCATTGCACGATTACTGACAAACTCCCCCAGTGATCACACGCATAATAACAAACCTTAGTGGCAGCCGTTAATGTTCCTACCATTTTAAATTGTAATAATATTTAGTAAATAAAACATTAGTTTTAAAATTCTCAACCCCTCACCCAAATTAAAAATAAAATTGAAGCCTTAAAAGTGGCTGGGAGCATTCTTTGAGTGCTAGCTCCCAACACTGTTGGGCAGATCTTCGATGCCTGTATTTGGTATTAAACTACCTATAATATATGGCCTCTTCCTGTGGCGTATAACCCGAACAGGTAGTAAGACGCGGTGCTTAATAATAATAATAATAATAATAATAATAATAATAATAATAATAATAATAATAATCCCCCTGTGTGGGCATCCTTGATTACCCTCTCCCTGGGCTCCTCTCCTGGCTATGAATAACGTCATAGCCCCAGACACTCCCTCCCCGCCACCTCAACATTCCAACACAAAGGTAGATACGTTTAATTTCTATTGAGGGTCTTTTTTTTTTGTAAAAACATAGTATGTGATATCATATAAAGGATCTAGATTTCAGGAGAAGGAGGGGCAGGCCCCGCAGGCCCCCCCTGGCTACGTCCCTGTCTGGCTGTATCTGCATGATGGCACTTTGAGGAAAATAAGTCCGTACTCATATTTTGCATCACACCGTGCTGGACGGGATAATATCGAGTGCCATCGTTTTGTATTTACTCAGCAGGATTGTCACTAACAGATGGAATCGGAAAATCTGTATCCGCACGCGGCTCAGAATATTCAGAATCTCTTGTAATAACTACTGCAATATGACAAACTATTTCACTCTGAGTTGGAAATAGAGAATAATTGATTGACAAAAAGTAAACATCGAAAAGATCAACCATAGTTCCAAACTAAACATTTGCTTTACAACTTGAAATAATGCACCATTTCGAGCAATATATATCCTCCCCAGTGGCGCAATTGGTTAGCGCACGGTACTTATATGACAGTCACTGAGCGATGCCGGGGTTGTGAGTTCGAGCCTCACCTGGGGAAATGTTTTTATTTGTAATGAAACTGAGATTTAATCGACGGTAATATAGACTATATAAAATGCACCTCGCACATAATGGTTGATAATATGATTTATAAGTGAATGCTATTCCTTGAACAATTTATTTTAGTTTCTTTTAGACCTTAAGCTGTTCAGTGTTCTTAAACACATTTATGCTTGGGGTTTTTTTTTCAAGTATTAGAAACCGGTAGAATTAGTGCAATATAAAGAGAATATAAGGCAGAACTAGAGGGAGAAAGACATCTGATTGACTTAGAATGAGACGTCACTCAGACTCAGTACTTTAGCCTGTAGCCAACGAGTTTCATAAAGCTATATGGAAGATAAATTAAGTTATTAGAAATCAGGTCACATTTTGGAATTTTAAATAATAAATAAATCTTGAAAATACACACCAGTGCTCAATCAATGTTATTATATTTATTTTTAAAAAAAAATATATTCGTGGCTGTCTTCGTATTAGCTTTGTATACTGAATGACGTAAGAATTTACATAATCATATTTCTCCAAGAGGTGCTACCATTATATTCGATCTGCATTGAATTAATGAAACTTTATTCAAGGCCATAGACGAGGAGCGGGTTTAGGGGGTTTAACACCCCTTCCTTCCCGAAATTTGATAAATTTGGAGCTTGGACAAAACAAAATACGAGTATATAGCTGGTCACATCCATTATAATGTGTATGAACACTTTTAAAAATAATTTGTGATTGTTTTTATTATTTAGACAACAAAGATGGATAGACTAAGACAAAATATTAACAAAGGAAAAAGAAAATGTTAGTGAGTGTGGAAATAAATGTGGAAGTCTGCTTACTGTCATGAATTTCTAGCTAGTAATTATTTCTGTCCATTTTAATTTACAAAAATTTAAAATCCGTTGACTACGAAGTTATACTCGTTTAAATCTAACATAATAAGTGATACTGTTTTGAAATTGGCGCACAAATTCTCGACTCATTGGTTGTAACTAGGTGCGGATTCAGGGGGGAGGGGAGTCAAGTTAAAAGTCAGTTGACCCCCCTGTGAAAATTAATACAAAAAACAAAATGAAAGTTCAAATTTTAGAAAGAAAATACAACACGGATAAATATACACTTTTTTATCTTTTTACGCGCAGACACCTCTTAATCCGGGTCCACACGTAAGTTATTCGTCCACGTTTACCGAATATTGATTATGTGTGGACAGCAGGAGTGGTGAAATTGTGGGGGACTTTACTCCCTGGAAATAATTTGTCCTTCCCTGGAATAAATTCTCTCCCTAAATATATTTCAAATTCGTTGCCTAAATATATTTCAAATTATCTGGTACTATCTAATATTAAGCTGAAAGATGGCCTTAAATCAAACTCCAAATGACTTATAGATGAATTCTATTGACAAAAATTTGCCGGAGAAGACCGCTTCAAATAACTACTGGACTGGAAGCATCTATTTGGCAGAAAAAGTCGGGGGGAGGAAAGCTCTAAATAAAGTCCAAGGTCATCCAAGTTTCAAAAATGTCTAGGGGATGACAACTCCAATTAGCTTCTAGATGCATGTCATTTTGAAGAATTTTCAGGCGAGGACAATCCCAAATAGTCTAATTTTTTAAATAATTCAATCTTCAAAAATTTGTCGGTGGACGACCACTTTAGAGATTATCTTCAAGCGGTATCTAACTATTGTAAAATATTCAGGTAAGGATCACTCTAAAGAGCTTCGAGAGGCATCCAAATTTCAAAAATTTCTAGGTGAGGAACACTTTAAATGTCTTTTAAAAGAATTTAATTTAAAAAAAATCAAGGTGAAGACTACTTATAGCTTCTAAAGTGAATTATTTTAAGCATACGTAAGATAAAATATGAATGAGAAACTATTAAATGGCTTTACATAAATCTAACATTGTAAGTAACTAGGTGATTTATAATTATGAGCCCTCTTATGAAAATGATCTGAATCCGCCCCTGGTCGTAACCATACTGTTTAGTCTGGTCAAGAAAATTGCTACCAAACCGAGCTCTAGTATCGTCTCGGTCATAAACATTTCCTTAACATCGATATCAGGTCAACCGTGAAAACGCTGTGGTCGTAAACATTGATACCAGGTCAACCGCGTAAACACGCCTATTGGCATAAAGAAAATTTCTAAAAGATTGACATACTCTCCAAACTAAACATTAACTTTGTAACTCTAAATAATTAACAATTTAGAAACTAAAATATCTTCCCCAGTGGCGCAATTGGTTAGCGCACGGTACTTATAAGACAGTTACTGAGCTATGCCGTGGTTGTGAGTTCGAGCCTCACCTGGGGAATCGTTTTTAATTTGTGACACAAAGTTTTACTCGACGGAAAAAGATACCATATGAAATGTGCCATGAAGATAAGGTTGATAATAAGATCTTTAAGGGAATTCTTTGCTTTTAAGAATGTATTATTATTATTTAGCACCGCATCTTACTACCCGTCCGAATTATACGCCTAAGTACTAATTACGCTAATGGATTAGGAATTGGGAAGGTTGAATTTAGAGGAAGTGAACCCACATTTGCGTGGAGGAAGAGTGGAAAACCCTTTAGGAAAACCACCCCCAGTTCACCCGACCGAGGTTCGAACCTCGATCTTCCCGTCCTCGACAGTCAAACTCAACACGACTAGCGCGTTAGCCAACTAGGCCACCGAGGCGGGTTATTATATTGTAAATATAGGCCTTGGACTGTTATTGAATATAATGTTCGGGTGGTCAAATATGTACTTTAATCTGAAAAAATATGTGAGAAAAATGGAAAAATATGCACGGTAAATAAATAATGTTTTCAGTTAAAATTAAATTATATTATACTACTTTAAAGCCACATGGCTGACTCTCACTGACATTAATGTTTACCCACTTACAGACGAGCTAGAAACTTGAAATTTGGCAAACTTATAGATTCTAGCCGGTAACCGACGGTAAAATTCCAAAAAGTTAAAAAATATAATTTTTAACTCCCGAAAAAACTCAAAATGGAGAGGCAACTTTAAAGTTGGTGTGGACCTTTCTTTGGAGGTCTCTTGTGGCTAAACGGTATCAAAAAACGGCTCGGGAATTACAATAGTTTACATCCACTTGAAAATAAAATCCACTGGGGGTTTGGAGGCGAAGCCCCCAACGAGCAAAGCGAGTTACAGGACATAAAACCATATTCTACAATAGATTACTGATTGTGCTTTTGATTAAAAAATAAAACTATATTACTCAAGATTTTCAGGATTGAATTGCTTCCGGTTATCGCTTAAAATATTCTTTAACATGGAAAAGCTCATATTTGCATCACACGTAGTGTTGGTACTGTACTTAAAGCTGGCCTTTTCTGTGGGAGTATACTCTGTCACTTCTTCTGTATATACCCCCTCATTAACCTGACTGATTCTTTCTAAAACACTAAGGCCTTCATTCCTTGGGTGTGTGCTGTGAAGTTTGACTACCAAGAATCTCCCAGTTTTACCCAGCACAGTACTATTTGATTATTTGAGGAACAGTTCCAAAGATTACAATATCTGTGAACCTCACGTTTCAAACTTGGTGATGGTGTCATGAATTATTCCAAAATGTGCATGTATGGAAATCAATTGGCTCTATAACGCCTTTCTTCCACAAGCGCTGACTGCAGATTTGTTGTTGGCTATATCTTCAGGATTCAGAAAACTCTAGAGCTGCAAAGAAATAGACAGTGATTCGAACCCTACTATACTATTTTCACCTACTAGGTGTTTATATGTAATCAGATCATATAATATAATTAAAATGCGTATCTAATATTGATCTCTTGTTTAACCTTTAATGGCCTTACCTTTTTAATATCTGGAAGATGATTGCTGTAGTACACTGCTGCATTCAACCAGGTGCCCCATCTATTGAGCACAAACTCTGGAAGAAGATGTCTCTGGTAGCTTCTCTTTGAACAGGGTCAAACCTGATGGGGCTTTGACGAAAACATTCCTCTCCACAGATATAAGATCGTTCACCACTGGTTATTGTGAGCGAATTTCTTCAGCAACCCTGTGAAGTCCATGGACAACACAAAGTACTTTTGGATATAATACTTTAAGAACTTCTGCTGCTTTCAACATGTACGCAGCGCTGTCTGTCAATAGCATAACAAAATATGTCCTCATTCTCTTCAGATAGCCACATGACACTTGGAAATAATAAAACAGTTGTAAACTTAAATCGCTGTTAATTTAGTATGGCAGTGCTTTCTCATTGCAGAAGGCATAGATGGCCTATTTTATTTGATACACATTTTTTTAATAATTCAGCCTTTCACTTGACTATTTTGAAACTCTAAGCTTAATAAAGTAGGTACCCACCTCACTGACTGCATGGTCTGATGCACTAATAAAGAAAAAACTTGATATCTCTAGAATACTCTTTAGGTGTGCTATATTTTAGTAAGTGTCGGTTATTTGTGTACTTAAAACAAAATGGGTCAACAATTTTTTATTTGAATTAAAATTATATTTCATGCAAGCATAATATTGTCTATATGGCATAAGTAGTTTTAGATTTTATTGGGCTGCCGACACTGAGTTCCTTCCATATAAAAAATATCAATTACGCACTGTGGACAAGAACGTAAGGGTCGTTGCGAGTCCAACGTTTTACGCTTTGTGGATGTTCTCCCTGCACAAGGGAGCCCCTATTTTAGAACGGGTTTGAGTCCCGGTGAAACGCGTAAAGGCGTCCTACCTCTCAGTGGATAGGCGGATTTTTTTTTTATGTCCACCTTTCGGGGTAGGGGGTGGAGCCCAAGTTTCGTGCCGTCCTCCGGAAAAATCTCGATTTCGAGATAAGATTCCAGACCTGATTTTTTCACTCTACCTTCCACCCGTTGTCGAAAACCAATGGTAAAAATATAAATAAAAATATGACCCATTTTTAGGAGGGGTCGTGACCGGTACTAAAAAATATCTGACCAAGTTTTTAGGTGGAGTCGTGTCCGGTACACTTCCGCGAGAGGTATAACTGCCCTGAGATGGTGGTCGATTAATATAAATTAGCTTGGCAGCTTTATTTCAAATAAGTATTTTTCCTTTAATAAGTAAACAGACAATAATATAACTCCAAATAAATAGATAAATATTTCTGAAGATTTATAGCAAATTGAAGTTGTAACGACTCGAGATCCTTTGCGCCAGGAACTAATACGCATAGACACAGTACAAAGTGAACCAAGACGAAGAAAACGTTGAAGAGATAGACGATCTTTTTAATATAAATCTGTTTTAAAACTTGATTCACAAATTAGACTTCTTTTGATTGAATAAATACTAATAAATTGGTACGAATAGTTTATTGTACCTAACACTTATGTTTTATTTCAAAACTGCCATATTCCAATGTGATCTGCTAAACCGTCCTTTTTAAAAATATATTTCTAATTATTATCCAAACCGTATTGTCAATATTTGTGAAATTTACCAAATCGACCCAGCTTGATATACTTTCATACCAGGTAAAGTTTCATAAAAATCTAAACATAAATAAACATATTACAGGTTTTTTTTATTTCCTCAAAATTATACTAGAATGGATAAGGGCAGTTTTACAACCCACCTACTCATTTATATGCACATTATTCCACTTCAACATGTAATGTTATTTATCTCTCCATGGTGAAAAGGGGTGGATTTATGCGTAGGCCTAGTAGACACGTGCCTACGGCGGCAGATTTTAGGGGTGGCGAATTTTGAATTACGAAAAAAATTGCATATATTTTTCTGTCAGTTAAAATAATTTTATGGCTTCATCATGTGTGTGATTGTTGTGGTTTGATGTATCTGCTTACCAATATGAAAAAGTATTGCCTTAATTCACTGCCAATCGTCTTAATTGAAGGTCACTTATTGGATAAAAGGGATTTGTCTGGCATCATTGACCAGTTCGCTCAAGATACCAGCTCGCGAAAGATACTGTAGACGATTTTCTTACTGTGTAAATGCTAATATTTTATCTGAGGTAAAATGTTCTACAGACTTCTAGTGCATACTTTATATTTTTAAATTATGTAATTTTGAATTTGTGTGTTCTGATAGTGTAAGAGTTTTTATTTCAATTTTTTAAGTCTCTGCTTAGCTTCTTATTACTTTTTAAACCTCACTGTAATAAATAATAAAATAATTTAAGCACTTTTTATCTGTCAGTCCACAGATAACACTTGTGTATATGGTATATATGTGTCGGTGTATGAGGTGTAATAGGGGCGGAAACGGGGATTTAGAAGGTTAGAAACGAAGTTAGAAAAAGTTGTCGGCAAATTATCTAATGCCTATGGGCGGCAGAGTTATAGATCCACCCCTGATGGTGAATATATATAATTTTTTCCCCATAACAACTATTTAATAATTAAATTATATATTATAAATAAAATTATGATATCTAAAAAGTTTCAAGCAAAGCTCTAAAATAATTTATGTTGGCCTAAGGCTCACAACTCAAAATAAAAATTGACATAGTTTTAATGTAATCAAAGAGCCGCTTTGGTGACCAACTACTACACTGCACTTTACACTGCACTTTACACTGCACTCGCTGCAGGCTGAACTGCCAATGACGGGGGTATCAAGGTTCAAATATTAGTAAGGGTGGTATTTCCTAAAATGTTTTCCAGTATCCCTCCACGCACATGTGGATACATTTCCTATCAAATCAATCTTCCTCATTATAAAGACTATAATTGAGGTATGGAAAGCACTATTCTTATTTAACACAACGCACACGGTAATTGAACAACAAGACTGTTACATGACGCCAACAAGAAGGGTTGTTTTAACGAATGTATTCATGCGCCACACTATTGCGCACTCACACTGTTGGTTGAGGGGGTTAGGTCTAGACAGGCATGATATTTTAAATGTGTTTCGACACTCCCACTAAATGAATGCTTGTTTACAGTCATATAAACTGTTAGAAATACAGCTTATTTAAATATTATTACTAATTAGCTTCAAAAACAAAAAATAATAAACAACTTTATATACATATTAATGTCAATGAGAAGCATTTATTAGTGCTCCAGTTTTGTCATTCCAATTGTAGCACGGAGTGTCTGAAAACGATCACATGGAAGAGGTTTGGTTAATATATCCGCTTACTGGTCTTCAGAGGGTACATCCTTGATGTAAATATCACCATTCTCATACTTCTCACGTATGTCTATGTGTTTAGTTCTCTTGTGAAACTCTGGGGCTCACACAAGACGCACTGCACTCTGATTATAAACTGCTAGAACTGTGGCCTCTCCCACTGTTTCCCCATTGTCAAGTAGAAGATGTCTAAGCCAGATAACTTCTTTGGCCGAAGTTGATGCAGCGATGTACTCAGCTTTGGTAGTGGAAAGGTAAACGGTTTGTTGACGTTGAGTAGCCCATGTTGCTCAATTGAAAGAGGTATCCAGTTGGGGAAAGTCCGGTGTCCAAATCGTTCGCGAAGTCAGAGTCTGAGAAGCCAATTAATGGGGGTGGATTCTCACTCCTTATAAATTCAATGATATAGCTGGATGTGTTTTTTAAATAATTTAAGATGCGTTTGACTACATTCCAATGACTTGGTCCATAGTTTGCCAAATGTCTACTCACGTTTCCAACTGCGTACATAATATCTGGCCGACTAACTATTGCAGCAAATATTAAGCTGCCAACAGCTTCTCGTTAGCGTACTTTTATTTCTGCATTATCCCCTTTGTTTGAACTCAAGTGAGTGTGTGGATCAGCAGGCACACTGATTGGCTTAGAGTCTTCAAGATTGAATCTCTTAATTATTTGTTTGATATAGTTGGCCTGATGTAAAAATATTAATATGTTCTCATTATTTTGCTTTATTTCCAGACCCACAAATTAATTTGGTTCACTGATTGTAACTTCAAAGGTTGTCTTCAGTTCATCGAGTACAAGTTGTAGTGCCATTTTGTTTTCAGCCATGATCAGACCATCATCAACTTATAATGCAAGTAGAACCTTTGATTCATTAAACTCACCTTGATAAACACATTTATCTGCAGTACTTTGGCTGAATCCAAACATTTTCAGGAAACCGTCAAACTTTTCGTTCCAACAACGTAATGATTGTTTGAGGTCATATAGTGACTTTCTTAATTTGCAGACAAGGTTTTGGTCAACATTGATTCCATATCGTGGAAGCATGTAGATATCTTCCTTCAGTTCGCCATACAAAAATGCAGTTTTCACATCAAACTGCATGATTTCATATTTGTGTTGAGCTGCGATAGTGAATAGGACTCGTATAGAGTCATACCGTGTTGTGGGAGAGTAGGTGTCATTGTAGTCGACCCCTTCTTTCTGTGGAAGACCTTTAGCGCATAGCCTTGATTTATATCCTGAAATATTTCCGTCTCCGGTGCGTTTTATTTTGAAGACCCATTTTGAAACTATAGCATTGTTACCAGGAGGTAATGATACTAACGCCCAGGTGTTGTTCTTTTCCAATGCATCCAGTTCTTCTTTGATTGAATAAGTCCACTGCCCTGCATCGGAACTCTTCATTGCTTCCTCGTAGGTCTGTGGTACATTTATTTCCACTAGGTTAGCTTCATAGCGTTTGGGATACCTGATGACATCTCTTGGTCGCAGCTCATAATTTGCTTCAATTTGCCCAGGTTCTTCATCGTTTTGTTCAGGTTGTTGAGGGCCTACGTCCTCCTGCTGAATTCTTTGATCGGAATGATGTGTGTTTTCTATCACTACTGGGACTACAGTGTTTCTTTGAGGAATGAAACTAATTTTCATTGAAAATCACATTTCTTGAGACTGTAATTTTCCGTGTATTTTGATCCAGTAAACGATAGTTGGTTGAGTTTCTATCATAGCCTAAAAGGATGAGTTTCTTGCTCTTTTACGCCAGTTTGTTTCGCAGTTCCTTTGGTACATGCATGTAGGCCTCACTGCCAAAGGTTCTTATATGTGACATTATAGGCCTTTTTCCCCTCCACATTTCATGCTTGAGAGGTTGGAGTTCTGTTTAGAATATAAACAGCTGTGTTTACTGCCTCTGCCCATAAATCTGTTGGCATATCCTTTGCATATAACATTGAACGTGCACTATCCATTATGGTTCTCATATCACGTTCGTCTCTACCATTTTACTCGGGAGTTTAAGGTGCCGTTGATTCAAACTCAATTCCATGTTTTGACATATACTCTTTCATTCCCTGATTACAGTATTCTGTCCCATTGTCAGTATGTAAGATCTTAATAGAGTATTCATATTTTATTCTTGAACATCTTTGCAAAGTCTTTGAAACACACAACAACATCTGTTTTGTGCTTGATGAAAAATACAACATGATAGCCCAAACAGTCATCCTTAAATAATACAAAATATTTAGCACCCTGAACTGATGGCGTTGACATTGGACCACACACGTCACTATAAATGAGTTCGCCTGGGTTGGCCTTGGCATGCTTTGAGGGCGAAAACGGTAACCTGTGCTGTTTACCATACTGACACGACTCACAGAAGAAATCTTCAAGGTCATTAATATTTACAACTTTAACCAAGCCTTTGTGTGTCCATTTCACGCAGAGTTCTCTTATTTATATGTCAGAGTATCTTGTGCCACAATTTTAGACTAGCAATCGCAGTGAAATTTAGGCCTACTTCTTGATGTGGTATCACTGTACGGAATAACATTCTATATAGATTGTTGGTTTCACGGACCGCACTTGATACTAGCTCACCGTTTTCGTAAACTTCTGCATATCTATCTTCCTTAAGGATCTTCATTCCTTTTCCACTTATTACACCTTCAGAGAAAAGACTTTTTCTTAGTTCAGGAATGTACAACACATTTGTGATGATTGAGTTACACCAATTACCTTTGATCAATTTTTTTATTTTGATGTTTCCTCTTCCCTTCACAGAAAGACCTTGGTTGTCTCCAAGCACAACACTCGTATTATCCACAGCCTCTTCAAACTTAGAAAAATAATCATGATGATTAGTCATGTGTGCAGAAGCACCACTGTCCATAGTCCAATTAACTTCGGTGGTAACTGCTGAGATTAGCATAACATCCTGCTTCTCTGCGCTAAATGCTGAGAAATGACCCTGTTGGGAACGGTTAGTGTGAGTGTTTTGCTGTCCGTTTTCTTGGGGGTTCTTGGGTGCACGACAGTCACTTGCATAATGTCCTTTTCTTTGGCAATTATAGCACGTTACTCTTGGTTTTTCTGATCCATTCCTTTGTTTTTGATTTAACTTTCGAGAGTTATTAGACTTTTTAAAATAGTTTTTCAAATTTTTCTTAGATGAAAATGCACTTTCCGACTGTTTATTTGATGTAAGACTGCCTCTTCATCCAAGAGACGTGCAGTCATATTTGGGATCATCTGTCTAGCCTCGTCTAGTGAAAGCCAAGCTTGTCTGAAATTTCGAAATTTGGGAGGTAGACTACCAAGAATTTTAGTCACTATAGTAACATTGCTGAGTTGTTCACCAGTCTCTCGCACATGTCACGCGAGGTTTTTTATCTTGGCAATATGCTGAGCAATGGAGTCGTTGGCGTCCATCTTGTACTGATGAAAGCGTTCGTGGACTAGCATTTTGTTCATTTCTGATTTTTGCTCAAATATAGAGTTTAATTTCTCTAGTATTTCTTTAGACGAGTCGCAATTTTCAACTAATATGATCTGTGATAGTTCTGTAGCTGTAGTGAGCGTAAACATTAGCAATTGCGTCGTCTTTGTTCCACTTTTCTAGTTCCTTCTCTTTGTCTATTGCCGGCTTTTCTATGGCGCCTTTTGCAACATCAAAGACTCCTTCTGCCCTTAGGGCACATTTCATCCGAAATTTCCATTGATGATAATTATTGCCGTTAAACTTATTTACGTGTGCCACGCCAAAATTTTCAGCCATTATTTCTATTTTGGTCTCGCGAATCGTATAACTTCAAACACACGACACGAGGCTGTTTGTTGATTGCGTGAACCTTAATTGGCGAATCACGTCCGCTTCTAAACGCGAACGCGAATTCTCAAAACGGATTTGTGAACTACCCGACGGACAGTTTTTACGGAATATTACATGAATATGTACGCAATTGTTGGGTGTCTGGGCCCATAACCTATAAAGACCATAATTGATATATGGAACGCACTATTCTTATTTAACACAACGCTCACGATAATTGTACAATAAGACTGTTACATGACGCCAACTAGAAGGGCTGTTTTAACTCATGTATTCATGCGCCACACTATTGCGCACTCACACTGTTGGTTAAGAGGGTTAGGCCTAGACAAGCATGATATTTTAAATATGTTTTGACACTCATCCTAAACTCCTTAGCGTAATTAGTAGATAAGCGTATAACACAAACAAATAGTAAAGAGCATAACTAAAAAAAAGTATACTATCACGTTAGATTTCAAGTGGAACAACCCACCCTCCCCCGGAAAATGTCCTTTCTATGCCCTTGCCCATATCAATACCGTAATACTCACACCAAACCCGATGTCAATATGGTACACACAAAAACCCATGTCAATAAGACTCACACCAAACACCGTGTCAATAAAGTTTATCTAAAACTACGTGCCAATAAAGGTCAAACAAACTAGTGTCAATGGTGATTACAAAAAAAAACCGTGTGTATAAGACACACATAAAACCTATGCCAACAAGGCTAACACCAAGCACTGTGTCAATAAGGTTACAAAAATCCCCGCGTCAATAAGGGTCACATAAAAACCTGTGTTAATAAGGCTAGTACCAAACACCGTGTCGATAGTGCATACAGTATACACAAAACCCTATTTCAATAATGCTTACACAAAACCCTGTGTCAATAAAACTCACACAGATCCTGTGTCAGTAAGGCTCAAACAATTCCAGTGTCATTAAGGCTGGCACAAAACCCCGTGTCAATAAGGCCAACAAAATACCCGTGTCAATAAGATTTGCGAAATCCCGTGTCAATTACTCACACAGAATCCCATGTCAACAAGGCTAATACAAAACTCCGGGTAAATAAGGTTCACACAAATCATTTTAAATGGATGCACACAAATTAATTTCAAAATATTGTAAAATTTAGTTACGCATAAATTTGTAGGTATTTGTATACATATAGCATATTAACTATGATAACATCCAACAGGCATAAACAATGGTATGGATAATTAACATACCTCATGTCAGCAGCCTTTCATTTTGGCTCCAGCCATATCCCGTAGCAGCAGCCATGTACATAGCGAGACTCTCCCATTCACGCTGCATGACCTACCCACAGTAACCTTGGAGATTTTATCCCCCTAACAATGTCTGATGATGAGTACTTAGTATGCAGCTATTCATTATGTAACCTCCTTCACTCCCCCTATCTTCAAACATTTTTAACAATTATTAAATTTTCTTTTACTTCTTTTTTATTATTCAATTTAGTAATGTTGAAATTTTTTATTATAAAATATTGAAAAAATCCTAGTGCTTAATTGTATTGTACATTCATTTTTATTCGACAAATCTAGGCTAATCAACAATTAAAATATTCTATTTGTCCCTTTAATTTAGTTCATATATAAGTCAAGAGAGCTCAGGCTTTTCTGTAGCAATGACGAATGCGCTGCAAGAATCCACGCACTGGAAGTGCTTGAAAGCTAAATTAAAAACTTCCCTTTAAAAAGATTTTTTTAAAGAAATTTTTTAAACAGCAGATCACGTCATGCACTTGTATCATGCCCCATGCATTAATATTTTTTTTGCTACTCGAAACTGTTTATATTTGGATTTTCAGTGTAGTTTATATTTTTTGTAATTTACATTGACTTAGAATGTAGCATCAAGTACTAATATAAATATTTATTTCTATCCATTGTATTTACGAGTAGCTGAATGTATTTATTATTTACTACTAAGAGTTACAGCAGTAAACTGAACCAATTTTAGGTTAAGATATAATAAAATGTTGAGCAAATAAAACCAAATAGGTTACACTATGTGACATGATTCAAAGTGACTTTGGATGCTGGAAATGGAAAACAACAATAAAGAGTCTTTTAAATTGTTGGCTGTATCATCATCCAACAGTGACTCTGAGGTCCCCGAGTTTGTTTTAGCTCCCACACCAACAAGAAAAAAGAGACTTAAGAGGTTAGTTTAGTAATATTATACCTTTTGCTTGCTAAGGCTCATCAAAATGAACTATTAATTTTCTACCAAAATAATTATAAAATATATAGGCTATTATGTCTAATCATATTTTAACTACTTAGGCCTAGTAATATATCCGACATTTTTTGTATTGAGGTAAAGTTCTCGCCACTTTATCGCGCTCAGACCCAGGACATCCACTCTTCTCTCGTCCAAATCTAAACTACAGGAACAGAATATTGGCGACGTCATGGCAATGACAAAACAACTGGTTTATATATTCAATAATATGACATTTTCCCAACCCAGCTTAACATAAGCTTTCATGTGAAATATATATAATTATAAATAGTAAACTTTTTAATATAATAATTAAATGTGAGTGGTTGACATCATATGATTTTTTTGGGCACTGCATTTTGATACCTGTTCCGGCTATAGGCCTACACTTAAGTAGTTACGCTAATGGATTAGGAATTGGGAAGGTTGAATTTAGAGGAAGTGAACCCACATTTGCGTAGAGGGAGAGTGGAAAACCATTTAAGAAACCCCCCCCTCCAGTTCACCCGACCGAGATTCGAACCTTGATCTCCCCATCCTCGGCAGTCTTAACATGAATCTAGCGCGTTAGCCAACTACGCCACCGAGTTGGATCATGTGATATTGTCACAGGCCTATCGTTTTAGTATATAGGATCATGGAAGTAACACAAAACAACATGTGATGGCATCGTCCAACCAGGGGCAAAATCACAAGAAAGTTACATGTCATCATCAATATTTACATTTCGAAAGTAATTTGGGTGATGTGTTGTCCAGTTTTGTTAAGATATAGAGCTAGGTGTCTATTAAAAGGGTTTAAAAAAATATATATATATATATAAATCTGGTTGTCATTTAATTCTACGTATATTTGTGTACGTAATAAAGTAAATAAACTATTTAAACATTGTCCTATAACAATGAAAAAGAGCCTAAAACATTAAAGATAAAGCATAGGCTACTATCGCCACCAAACTCACCTAAGTGACGAAAAAACAAATTATATTATTGAGAAATCTGTAAAATTGCATGACTAAAACTTATGTATACTAGGCCTATAGAGCCAATTAATACACAATCTTCTGCAACAACCACACTTTGCCCTCTATCGAAACAGATGAAACTCTTATAAATGGCTAGCTATACTTTTCATATTAAAACGAAAACACACTTGCATATTTACTAATAATTTCACATCCAACAAACTTACACAAGGCTCCATTAGAACTGAACTGAAAGTTTAGGAAAGATCTGAGCGGACACACCCAATGGATGTCAACTATTAAAATAAAGTAATAATATATATTTTAAAGTTAAATATATATATATATATATATATATTATTAGGTTCTTTTCCAACCTAGCTTAACCTGACCTAACCTTCATCATTGTAATTACTGAGCTGATTCGATCTAACCTTGCTTTCTTTCTATTCACTAATAATTTTAATTTAATTTAATTTTAACACCGCGTCTTACTACCCGTTCGAATTATACATTTAAGTACTAATTACACTGATGGATTAGGAATTGGGAAGGATGAATTTAGAGGAAGTGAACCCGCATTTGCATGGAGGGAGAGTGGAAAACCATTTAGGAAAAACCACCCCCAGTTCACCCGACCGAGATTCAAACCTCGATCTCCCTGTCCTCGGCGGTCTAGCTCAACACGACTCGCGCGTTAGCCAACTACGACACCGAGGCGGGTTATTCACTAATAAATTATAATACATTATGAATTAATATTCATGAAATAAACACCGGTATGATATTATAAGATGATATCACATTGCAAGGGATCATGGATCATACAATGTGTTGGTCTAGTAGGCCTATGTCTACATTTGGACACAAGTTTTATTGAGTTGTATAAATGTTTTAAAATAAAATAATTTCAAATAAATATAGTTATAATATCATTGGATTCACCATTTCCTTGTGAGTATATTGATAGTATTGAATTTTAAATTATTTGTTGTATCCTAAGTGAAATACTGTTTATGTATTGCAGTAGACCTACTTATATGATAAGGTGCTTAGCCCAAACATTTTTACCCTTATTATATTTATAAAGTTTTTACAAACATGGAAATCTGAAAAAAAATTACACTGGAAAACAATAATTACGAGCACACTTATGTGATCTCACGACCTGTTAGGTACCTGTGTGTCTTAATTTTTTTATGACCTAATATGACTATTATTTTGTGAAATTTTAAATTGTTTATTTTATCAATGTATATTGAAATTTTCATTTATTTGCTCATGTAAGGTTAGGTTAAGTTATCTGGGTGGTACCATAATAATATTTTTATAACTACCATAATACAGATATAATTTTGTAAGATTGAATTGTTAGAGGATTACTTAAAGCCAATGAGTTAATACGTTATTTTGTTGTTTTTGTTGAAGTAACTTGGATAAAAAAATAATAATTTATTTAGGATATTAATTGTTTTCCTTATTAATTTGTTTTTGAAAACACTCATAAAATAATTATAAGTTATTTTGGTAATAAATGATCCTACGCTATGCTCTAACTCAGGCCTGGCCAACTGGCCAATTACCCTACTCTTCGCGGCCCCTAGCTACTACACAGTGGGAAATCAAGCTGCACTTGGCTCAATAAATAACAAGAAATATAATATTAGACAAGCTGTACTTCCTCGAATCCCCACCACTCCTTTTCTTCTTCAAACCACTTTGCCCCGGAAACCCTAGAAGGGAAAACGAGAGCTGTCAAGGAGGTCAGGCTCGCTTGCTATCAAAACTCCCTACACCTTGCTATCATCACATGAGTATCGTGTGATTGAGTTACTCGGTTTTGTGTCATTTCCTCCCTTAAGCCGCGTTTACATTGGTTTAGTAAATGTACAAGTAGCTGGCCTGACTAGTCTACTTTCCCACACTCAGGGCAAGTAAATGTCTACACACAAAAGTAGTTTTTACCTTGCTAGTACCAGTTGTGTCATCGTGTTTCCCGTAATTTAAAAGGCATTTTGTATGAAAAGGTTTTTTTTGCAATATTCAGAATATTTGATTGAAGAAATAAATAAACAAATAGTATAATGGAGGAGGAACAATTATGTACTAAAAGGTTTTGGGCCAGTTTCAGTCAGATTTAGTACGCCTCAAGTGCGGCGCTATACTAAATACAAGACGTCACCTACCTGAAATTGAATGGAATGGGCCATTTAGTATCGACTCACACTTTAGGCGTACTAAATCTGACTATGAAACTGGCCCTATGTCTTTGTTTGACACCTGAAAGATTTGAAACCTTTCTTAGCTTGATTTCATCTGTAATCCAGAGGTTTGAAATAACTTTTAGAGATACAATACCAGTTCGGATTAAGCTAGAAGTCACGCTTAACTTCCTAGCAAATATTTCAGAGCTTTAAACAAGAATAATAAAAAAAATATGCAGGATAAACAAAAATCTCTAACTAAAAATATATTTGTACAAAATGGCATGTCCACTGTCCGACTAGCTAAACTAGACTTACATTGGGCTAGTTCAGAGGATAGTTTTGGGGGCAGTAAGAAATCCAGGTGGTGGGGGAAGGACATTGGTAAGTAAATATCTTGGGAAGCTATTCACTTTCCTGTCCTCATTGCCGGTACTTTTACTAGTACTTTCCTATGCGGTTTACACCTAGTTAGTAGCTACTTTGCAAGTTGGTGGTACAAGTAACAAGCCCATTTACTATACCAATATAAACACAGCCTTACACCTTGTTCCTTTATTCTCACGCCAATTGGTTAAGCATCTTAGTGGAGTAAAGACTCCATGTCTCGAAAGATTAAAACTTTATTTATTTATAAAGTATAAGTTAAATAAGTTTAAATTTAAGTAGTGCAAATGCAATAATTGTTCTTATTAAGTATATATGTTTAATATTAATTAATAGCCTACATTTATCTTTGACCCTTCAGAATGAATTTAAAAAAAGTTACACAAGAAAACAGACAGTTCAGTGACCATTGGGAAGGCAATTACTTCTTCATAGTGCAGAACTCCATAGTAACAAATTTGATTTGCAGAGAGACAATCGCTGTATTAAAGAGCGTGCATGACACG
>CABFWB010002580.1:48119-61628 GCA_902151455.1 Timema bartmani | reverse complement strand
AAATAATGATGCTTAACAATTAACATTATTCATTGTTAAACAACTTCAAAAACTATCATCATAGTAATTTACCAAAGTACGCCGATGAAATAAAAAAACTTTCTGCAGTATTTGATCGTCAGTTCTCAGAACTTGCAAAATATGATAAAGAGTTTGAGATATTTTGTTCCATTTCATTAACATTTATACTGTCCACAAACTCTGCAGACAGGAGTAATTGATTTACAGTGAAACATTGAATTAAAACAGATACACACCACAACATAAAAAAATCAACTTTTACAACATGTATGTGACAATGGAAAGGTATCCCAAATTAAGATTTTTTGTGCATCAAATTGTGCGTGATATCGGCTCTACATAGTTGTGATTTTTATTTTTTTTTCAAAAATTAAATTTAGTTTAAGTAGATCTGAAGCTTCAATAATAGATGACAATCCAAAAAATAGATGTGCAGCTACGAATATTGAAATAGATTAAAAAAAAATTGAATAATCGCAAAGAAAAGGAAATATCTCACCGGTGTGGATAATAATAAAGTTAATGTACAAAATAGATTTTTATGGAATTTGATTTTAGATTTTTTTCTCAGAAAATTATAATTTGTGAAAGCAGCCCCCGGAATGATTTGGGTTGGACAGGCCTGTTCTAGCCAAATGGCGTGCACTATCGCCAAATAACTTTTTTTTATAAACTATTTTCTATAACTAAACTGATAAAAATAGCTTTAGAGTAATGTTAATTTTTGTCGGGCTATGTTTAATCGACAATCTTTTTAAACACTTATTTATGGCAACCTATTTTATTTACTTTAATTGCTTTCACTACTTATTAACGTTTCTACTTAGTCTAAGTCAAAGGTGAGTTATCAATCAGATGTAATAATCTTTTATTTTTGCTCACATCTTAAGTAGTAATTAACTTATTTCACTAACCCTCGATTGGGCGTGCTGGCGTATTGTTATTGTGGTAACACTATCACATTCCTGAGAAGCTTAAGGACCACTTCCACCCAGACGAATCAAATCACAACATTTGGGATCACATTTAAGTGAAGAGCAAAGTCAAAATGCGGTGGTTTTAAATATAAAGAATAACTATAAAAGTTATGCATTTCTTTCACAATGACTAACATAACTTAGACTAGTAGATACAATGTAACAAAATATAAATAAATCTTTGTTTATAAACAGAAGATTCAAATAAATGCAAGTAAAATTATGTGCTGTTTTCTAACTTTTTATTGATTTCATGGAGCCATACATTACCTTTCATGTTAACATTTCTATTTTTTTCCCCCATTTTTCTCGTAAATAAATTTGTAGCCCTGAATTAAAGTTATTATTTCTATTGCAGCTTCACTTTACAAACAAAATTAACAAACTTGGAACATTTGCACACAAGCTATAAAATATTTTCACAGCCTCGCTCGGCGATAACACACCACTGATCTGCCGAATGTCCTCGAACTTGTCCCAAAATAACCAATGACCAAAACTTTGCCTGGTGATGCTGTCGAATCGAAGAAAATATTCTCCTCAGAGAATTATTTTTTATTTGATTTGTCTAAGTGTGATTGGGTCCATTTAAATAAGTGTAAAGAATATTTTTCGGGCTGCCACGCTTTGATTCAATTTGATTCGCTTAGGTGGGAGCGGGCCTTAACTCTTTCTAATCCTTCATTGTGACCTTGACTGTCTGCTGGTAGCCTACAGTTTGGAATTAAATAAATATAGGCCTAACTAATCATCTGTAAATTGAAGCTATTTTAAGCAAACTCATGGTTGAGGAATGAAATACCCCAAGTGCCCACTCAATTAACACAAACCTGATTCACTAGTCGCATGGTGGAAGGCGTCACTTTTTTGTTGAACTAAACTGCCGTTGACAAGAATATTGGGGTTTGAATCCCAGTTGGGTGTATTGAGGGTGGTTTTCCTAAAATGGTTTTCCACTCTCCCTCCACACTAATGTGGGTACACTTCCTCTAAATTCAACTTTCCTAATCCATAGCTTATTAGTGTAGTTAGTACACAGGTGTACAACCTGAACATGTAGTAAAACACGGTGCTTATATATTTTATATATTGGTTCTAGATGGTATCATAATTATTGTTTTTTGAATGAGTTTTTTAATACTATAAGTTATATGGACATACAATATTGTGTATCAGAAGAAGATGCAAACATGAACAAAGAATAACTGTTAAAATGTCTTTCTTTTTCCCATTCTTCCTCCTTTATTTTCTTCTATTACTTTTCTTTCACTCCCACACATACTGTGATCTGATCCTCCTATCTATCTTTCTCTCTTGATCTTCCTTGCGAAATGTTCCCCACATACTTCATTTCTATCATTTACCTTCGGATCCTTGCCATTTCCATCCACATTAAGTGTACATACCATTTCACCCTTGCTTCCTATAGACCATCTATTCTTAAATGTGGGGGAGGGGGTGGCGAAAGGTTTTTGGGAGTCCTCGAAAAACTAATTTAAAATGCTATTTGCTTATTACTGAAGTAAACCATCTTAAATTTTACGTTTTGGAAGAAAGAAATTCAATGATCGTAAGCATGTAAGTAGAGTAGACTCAATTTTCCGGGGTAATGAATGGTAGGGAAAGCACGGATAGTACAAATAATCCCTATCTGTTTACCATTGCCGTTCAACATTTTCTGTCCTTTGTTTCTACTTATTTATGTGAAGAGGAATTTTCCACAATGACGAATATTAAAACGAAGCAGCGAAATTGACTCTGAATCGACTCCTGCGTGCGAATAGCACTAAGTAATATAATTGAAACAAGAATATACAAATTAGTGGAAAGTGTTCAACAGCAGAGGTCCGATTAAATACAATTAGTTAAGCTAACTTATGTTTCTTTATTTGTTTGTTATTATAATCAATAAATAAAGCCACTATTTTAGAATAAATCTTAATGATTAATATGTTAGTAAAAACTAGGGGGCCACAAAAATATTTTAGGATATTTAAGGGTCCGCGAGTAATAAAAAGTTAAGAACCACTGGCTTAGACCATCTCATGTATTCATGTGTGTATATATATTTATTTTTTTATTTTTTACACACATGGCACATAACAAAAATCTCTCGTATCTTATTTTAGTTGAGTGTCTCACCCATCTTCCAGGTCACTTTGTTCCTGATATGAAACATCCTGTACACCTTTCTTTGCAAGGAAAATCTTGCACGAATGAAGCTTAGTCCTATGGTATAGCAACCGTCCTTAGCAAAAGTGGTAAATATTTCATTTAAGCTCTCAAAACTGGCAGTTCTGCAGTTTGTTTTTGATCAAGATGGTAATAATGTTAACCAGCGTTTGCATGCTATATGTATGCACAAGGTTATTTAAGATATTTGGTCCAAAAAAAGGGACGATGCTATTGGGGAATGGAGGAGGCTATGTAATGATAAATTACATTTGTACGCTATGCATCACAAGACATTGGTAGGATGATCAAATCTTGCAGATTAAAGTGGGCAGGACATGCAACATAATGAAATAATATAGAACCATGTTAAATGTATTGACTGGCAAACTCAATGGGTAGAGATTATTGGGAAGACCTAAATGCAGATGGTAAGATACCATTAGAATGGACCTGAAAGATATATGATGCACTAAGGTGTACTGGATAGAACTAGCTCAAGATAGATATAAGGTGTAGTGATGTGGACTGAATAGAGCTATCTCAAGATAGATATAAGGTGTAGTGATGGGGACTGAATAAAGCTATCTCAAGATAGATATAAGGTGGTGTGATGTGGACTGGATAGAGCCAGCTCAAGATAGATATAAGGTGTAATGATGTGGACTGGATAGAACTAGCTCAAGATAGATATAAGGTGTAGGGATGTGGACTGAATAGAACTTGCTCAAGATAGATATAAGGTGTAGTGATGTGGACTGAATAGAGCTATCTCAAGATAGATATAAGGTGTAGTGATGTGGACTTAGAGAAAAGGTGTAATGATGTGGACTGGATAGAGCTATCTCAAGATAGAGAAAAGGTGTAATGATGTGGACTGGATAGAGAGAGCTAGCTCAAGATAGGGATAAGTTCTAATTAGATAACCTGGATAGAACTAGCTCAAAATAGGGATGGATGTGTACTTTTTTAAGTGTGACAATGGACGGTCAAGTTCCTAATGCCATAGAGAAAGAAAATAAGGTAGCTTATTTACTATCCCAAACAAATAATGTTTATACTAAGGCAAGATTATGTCAACATCTATTATCATCATAAAATCCTAATTTTGTTCAAAAGAGGACATACAAGCTCATAAATTGGGACTAATTTAACTTCTGAAATTATTATTTTTTTCTAGGTTAAGCTATGTTGTGTAAGGTTATGAACTCTATTATGTAACCCTGTTTTTGGAAACTTTTCTTTAAGTACTTCCTGTTCCTTCAAATATATGTGCAACTGTTTAATCAATTTCAGGCGTGTTCGAAGCTCATCTCGTGCTCGCGGCAGCTCCCAACCCTGCCACTGTCGAGGTCGGACGGTGGGACTCTGTATCGCTGTGGTACTGTTGTTTTGTTGGCTCATCACCCTCACCTGGCTGGCTATCGTCTTGCATGCTGAGCTCAGGCACCTCGACGAGAATGTGCGGGGAGGTGAGTTCACACAAAATGATTGTTTTTCGATTATGATTTATTTCGAGTGTTTTGTAAAAAAAAAAAAAGTTCTGAATTTTACTCAAACAAACACTCATAGGACATAAATACAACAGTAGATCACCAGGAATCCTCAGGAAAAGTCTCGAGCTCTACCTGTAATTAGATAAAGCCGCATAATTTTTCAAAATGCAAAAAATCTCTCTAGTCATATATGGCTTTGGTGTTAGATAGCTTGCGATCTTAACTGATTGCTCATATGTATCTGATAATTTCCACACGTCCATAACAGACTCTGCCTTAAACTTTGAGTGAAGAATGTACCTGTTCACGGGATGATTCCTAGATATTTCAGTAGTAGAGCATTGGTGCTCTAAGCAAAAGGTCCTGAGTTTGATTCCTGTGTCCAGGTGTCATGTTTCAACTAAATTAAATTAATTGAATTGTCATCTCCTCCATATGGACATTCTCATAAATACAATAATTCACAACCTGTGTGTTTATATTCATAACAAATAAATATGCTCAAAATTATAGATTAAATAACTTTACAGGTTACTAACTTGAAACTATTAGGTACCTAGACTTGAATAGAAAACCTCTAAATTCTTTCTGATACTTTTAAATTAGGTATTTCTAAAAATCATTTTCCCTTTTTATTTATCTATTACATAATTACATACTTACTTACTCTATGGCATTAGGAACTCGAAAGTTCATTACTGCACTCACAAAAGTACGCCACCTATCCCTATCTTGAGATAATTTACATCCAGTCGATCTTATTACACCCTATCTTTCTCAGATGTATCCAAACATTATCCTCCCAGCTGCGTTTGGGTCTTCCCGGTGGTCTTTTCCCATTGGGTTTGCCGTTCAATACCTCGAACGTGGTTCTAGATACTTCCATTCATGACTCTAACGTTGTCTGGTGATGAGTATAGGGTATGCAGCTCATCATTATGTAGCCTAGCCTCCTCCACACCCCACTATCTTAATCCATTTTTAGACCAAACATCTTCCTAAGCACCTTTATTTATTTTCATTAATTTATTTATTTTATATTATTTTTATAAAATAAATAAAACTAATCCATTCACAATGGTGCACCCAAAAACTTTGAGGTAGATTGGGGTCCAAGAGGCAATAATTGCCCAATTCTAAGAAAATTTATGAATATTTAATGCCTTTAGAAATCATTTGGAGTTATTTTCTTGGTAACTAAGATGAATTATTTGCACAATGCAATTTCAGCTCAATTTTTTAGTCTATAGTAGTTAGCTTAATACAAATCACTCAAATGTGCTAAATTTATACACTTCTCTTAAGTTCATGAATAGAGGTTGAATGAAATTTAGAACATGTTTAAAAAGCAGTTTTATTTTAAACTTTCACTATTTTGATACTATTAGCTCTCTATATTTAATCAAAATACAATTTCTAAATGTGAATAGGATTGTCTCTATTTCATATAGATTAAATTTCGCAAGATTTTTTTAAATTATATTTAAGTAGATATTAATAATGCTTTGAAATAAATTACAAGTCATCATCGGCTCATGCTGTTGGTTGGGTCATCTAAGGCAATATATGCTTCAACACTTGACTAGCCTGGTGTTCCGCAAACGGTGTGCCGCAGCACACTGGTGTATCACGTCGGCGAACTAGGTATTCCGTGCAAACACAGCCCAGAGCACCATGCATTGCTTTTCATTAAGAACATGGAATGGCAGCATTGTCTGCATTTCTTGTTAACTCGTAGAGTAAGCCTACTTACTAATATTTTTAATACATCTGACAAAATCAAAAGCTTTCACTCGAAGATAGCTTTGGTTTACACATGGCTTGAATTAAATGTTTTCAAATGTTAAAGAAGTAGGTACAGAAAAAGAAATTCTACCCTTATTCTTAGAACATTTGAAGATACTTCAGGAAAAAATAAGATCTATACTTTCCTAATTCTGATTTTCTGTAAACTGTTGGACCGGTTGCCTAATCCATTTTCGGCTGCCGCAGCGCTTACGCAAAATGAAACAGTGGACCGCAACAATATTGGGCTTGTTAAGTTTACCGTGACCTGCATCATTGGCCGCATAGTCTAAGGTACTTTTCTTAAACTAGACTAGACTTCTACTAGACTATTTTGGTTCTACTTCATATGATTTAAGTTTTTAATATCATTTTAAAACCTGAACAGGGTGAGGGTGGCAAATTCCCCGTTTACCCTGCTTTGGGTCACTGAGTAAGCATACTTCATTAACCAGGCTTTGAATATTAATGAAGAAAAACCAACCATACTTGTAAAATTGTTTAAAAAAGACTAACCACATTTTGGGAAACAGATCTTTGCCAAATTCTGGAAATATATAAGGTTGATAAATGCTTGCCTGAAGCAGAATTGACGATTAAAATATTTTCTAACCACACCAACACGCATAGGCTACTATATTTTTACAAGTCAGTGTATGTACTATAACTTATCCACTTTATAAATTCTAGTAATACATTTTAATACAGCCTGTGTGTGTTTCAAACAAAATACCCACAATCTCCAAACATACTTAATTTTGGGATAGTACTAATTTTACAGCACATTCCCATGAAACTTGTTTCCTGTAAAATATGACACTTCTACTTTATTTTTATATATTTACTTATATTTAAAAATACATTTACAAAAAGATTCAAATTATTTTTTAGTAGTTTTTCCTCAAACAGCTACACTTTTATTCATAATAGTCTCAAACTCCTCCTATAAAATTATGAGGAAAATTGGGTACATATTTAAAACACAAGACTGTCATATGATTAGCCTACCCAAAAAATGTTTTATGGAGGTAGATGGTATTTGGGGGAATCAGTCACTAAACTCGTCCGCCCTAAGTTTGGGCATGTCTTGGAGCATTGCTGTAGATTCAATTAAAGCCTTACTTAAGAATGGATCTGAAAGAGAGATGGTGTAATGAGGTGGACTGGATAGAACTAGCTCAAGATAGGGATAGGCTGTAATTAGGGGGATAAGATAGAACCAGTTCAAGATAGAGATAGGGTGTAATGAGGTGGACTGGATAGAACTAGACCAATAAAGGGATAGAGGATGTTCTTTGGTAAGTGCGGCAATGAACTTTAGACTCCCTGATCCCACAGAGTAAGTAAGTCAACTTAGAGACATTAAGTTTTTACTTGAATGTGTGGCTAATAATCCGAAGTAAAGCAGGCAACGAGTAAGAGACATTAAGGGACTTCTCCTAGTGGATTGTGACGCCATATCCACACCCCGAAAGAATGATCTAGCTTTGTGTGTATACATAAGTCAGAGACTTTTCTTTGCGGCTCCACCCAAGCCTCTTGGTGCCCAGAGCGGCTGTACTCCTGGCGATCACAAAAGGATCAAGCACCTCCATCACAAGGTGCCCTATAACCTCTGTGGCCATACCTTCTGAGCGTAACCACTTCCACAAGCACACGCAGCGGGCATTTTGGAACACAGACCTCTGTCAATTTGTGAACCTGTCATCACTGGTTAGCTCGGGAAATCACCCCACCATTTCCTGGGCCGTGGCGGTGGGAGTTTAGAAACTCAGCCTTAGATACAACTAGGGTTTCCCGCAGCATTGACTCCTTAGTTGCCCAGCGGGAACCTCGTGGAGGAGTTCCAACCAGTTACCCCGGCTGAAACCGGGGACATAGTGTACAGCAGGTGCGGGACAACAACTTCCCTCACCTCCACACATATGTCACTACAGGGATTCAGTCTCCCGACCCACCTTACTAGACGGTCGGGTGCACCGTCCAGCCGAGCAAGGAAGGACGTTCCCTGAGACAGGCAGATCCCTCTCTCCTATGCTCTCCCAATGGCCTGATGTGACCGCCAATACATCTCAAACTAACCCTAAAGAGCAGAACAACACCAGTCCTGACTCCCGAGTCAGACACAGAAAGAACTCTTTCTACGACCCAATTGCATATCTATCAGCAACACCTCATATAAGTCAAAGACTCATCGCAGTGCAACCACCCGAAACTCCTGTCGCTCTTAGAGCGAGCCCTCCAGACCTGCCTCCTGCCAGGCGAGAACTTCTCTGGGCGGCTTTGTGGAGGAGGGAGGATGATGCTGTTTCCTGGCTCGTGGGGGGGGGAATTGGCTCCCCCAATAGAAGAAGTCAAAGACTTAGGGCGGTATGCAAGAACGTATAGTGAATACTTATTGGGCCGATAGTGTGGACCCAAGCACACTATCGCTCCACCTTTTAACCTATGATGACGCAATCAAACTCACACCAGTGTCCACAAAGCATCCACTTAGTCAAGTTCTTGCATACGGCCCTCAGCTTTAGGGATTGCTACGGTGACCCATGGCGTTGCCCAACGGGGACCTCTAGATGTTCTGACCAGCTGTCTCCAAACGACCGGGTACAGACCTCAGCCGTCCAGTTACTCACTACCAACCACTTAGTGTATGCCTATTTTTACTGAGCGATACAAATCCGTAGCACAACATCCTTCGGAGTGGTAATTGCTGTATGTAAAAGAACCCTGGAAGGTATGTGAAAATACCTTTCCCAGCAAAATTGGTAGGTAAGTCTCTTTCGCTATCGCTCATAGAAATTCTTGTGTGCTTATATGATCAGTTGTTTCGGAAAGAGCATGTTGAATACCTCAAAGAAATAAGTAAAAATAAATAAAGTGTAATGTAAAACACGTCAACTCAAAAATTTGTTAAACAGTGCGAGCATCTCAAACCTCTCCGTAAAAGAACTTTGGTGCCCTACCCGCCTCCGTGGCGTAGTTAGCTAACGCGCTAGTTTGGTGTTGATCTAGACTACCGAGGACGGGGATATCGAGGTTCAAAAATCTAGCTCGGGTACGGTTTTACCTAAATGGTTTTCCACTTTCCCTCCACGCAAATGCGGGTTCACTTCCTCTACATTCAACATTCCTGATTTCTAGCCCATTATCATAATTAGTACATAAGCGTATAATCCGAACGGTTAGTAGGACGTGCTGCTTAATAAAAAATAAACACTTTGGCGCCATACTTGTTTACTGGTGGCGTGTCCACGCGGCAGATTGTGTAAAGACCGCGGAGGCGCGAATCGATGCTAAGAGATAGTGAACGGGGGTTTTTTGAGGGTTGGAGAGGGGGGGGGGTCGAGGGTAGCGTCGGGTCGATTCTGATAATCCCTCCAGTGTCCGTGGCTTAGTCCATTGCCAGGTAAGTCCGTCCCTTCTTTACCGGATCCGAACGAATTAAAACTTTGTTTAGCACAAACCGACCCCCCGTCCGCGGTAAACTACTTCGTTCCGAAATTAAAATCGTAGCAACGAAATAAAAGAAGTGACCAGTGTAATAAATTTCTTGTTGCTTGTTTTCGTCCGACCTTTGTCAGCGAGTGATTTGTTTTCTTCTCATCGAAACCTTCAAGGGATAGAAAGTTGTTTCTCCACGCTTGTTAAACTAATGATTGATTGGTCGTACAGTCTAGTTAGTGCGGCACGTGAGATAGATAAGGCGGCCCTTATCTCTTCACCTGTCAAACAATTATAAGCTGATACCATTCCTTTTTTTTAGAACCTACATTTAAAGTGCCCTCTAATGAGTCGGTGCTGCGCTGTTATTATCTGTGAGACAATGGTAACTCTACACAGTGTGTTGTAATGAGTAAGTTGTTTATTTTGTTTCGTTTAATCTCCCCTACGTCGAGCCTCCACGTCAAAAGTACAGTCTGTCCTCTTTCGTTGAACAGTGTGGGCGGTTGTAATAGCGTCGGAAGGGCTGGCTGAAAAGGGGGACTTCCACGACTGTTGGCCGGTGTTCGTTTCCGACACCGGGGACGTTTCGAGTTCCCTTGCTTGTGTACGTGTTTTGTGGCCTCACGTTCATGTTTAGCAGTTTTAATGTCTCCTCTAGAATCGTGTTTGTTGATTTATCTATGACCTGCATCAGCGTGTGACGGAACCGGTGTGGCTTGTATTTATTTTGTCAAAATGCAGCTTTGACGGTACTTGTGGTTATAGTACGCTTTCTTTGAATGGAAGAAACGTGTTATTAGAATGCATTATTACCAAGAATTGAAACACCAACAATAGGGACATATCGATTTTTAAGACTTCTATTTTTTTCCCTCAGTGTTTAATTGATAGCGCTCTAAAACATCGTATTCACAGACATTTTGTCTTTTTCCTTACTCCTATTATATTCCTTTTCATTAAAAAAAAATTCCAAAAAACATTAAACAATTGATTTTAACAATATAGGTAGCCAGATAGTGAGAGTTTATATTTAAAAAAACATTAACTTTTGCCCACTAAAATACTTTTGGCGCCATGTTGTGACTTTTCTATTCCTAATCCTTGAAATATCCACTCGAGTTTTCTAATAGTCGCGTTTCAGTGACTGCTACACAAATGGTTGTTCTATTATTTACGTAATACGTTTTAACTTCATAATGCTAGAAAACCTAAAAATAAACCTAACGTTAGTGCTATTCGTACACTTGTTGGGTCGAGTAACATAAATAATGCGTTTTTATTTTGTGGCATAACAAAGAAAACTTGTCTTTTAACAATCGAACAAAGCGTACTATCCCCGTACTGATGGGCTGTTTGTTATTTTTAGACACTTTTGTCTTGTTGGGAAGACAGAGTAGGTGGCGAGTTAATAAATAGTGTTGGTGAGTGTTGGCTACATGTTCTCGCGGTAAGCAGTTCGGTATGGACTCGGCTCAAGGTCAGATAAACGTGCCTCTACGGGGGGCTGGGAAGAAGATGAAGAAACGCAAGGAGCTGGACGCTCTGGTGGTCAAACGCGCGGGCGGTAACCAGGGGGGTGCCGTCAAGAGGGGGGTCAGCTCCAAGGACCAGCTGCTGTCCGACTCGACGGAAGGTGGCGGCGGCGGCGCGGATCAGGACGACTTCTGGGGGTTGAGGCTGCGCGGGGAGGGGTGCGGCGGCAGAAAGACAGCGCTGCGCAGACGCGCGTGTGGTTCCCTGCTGCGCGCGTGCGTAGCCGTGCTGGTGTTCGTGTGCGCAGTCGCCACCACCACTGTCATGTGGCTGTTTATCGACGTGCGGGAGCAGGTGACCTTGCTACGGACAGAGCTCGACACAGGTGACTATGGACATTACCGACATTTTACGTGCATTTTCTCGTTAATTTTTCACATTTTGGAAAATTTGTATTTCTTCCCTCCCCTCCGGTTCCTCCGTCCTTACCCGTTTTGAAAAACTTTCCTTTGATTTTTCAGCTCGTCTTTTCACTTTTGAAAATCTTTACGTTACTTGGAGAAAAAAAACCTTTGATTTGTACGTTTTTGGAAAATTGTCCGCCTATTTTACGAATGCAATTGAGCTATCCCAAGTTTTAAAGTTTCCAATGACCTGTAAAACAGGGAAAAGTCAGATAATTTGCTTGGTTAGGGAAAAGTCAGGACATTTAATTAAATTTGAGAGGTAATCTACCCGCATTTGCGTGGAAGGAGAGTGGGAAACCATTTAGGGGAAACCACCCTCATTAGAAGCGACCGGGATTTGAACCTTGATCTCCCTATATTCAGCAGGCCAGTGTGACGCCTTAGACCATTCGACCAATGAAATGTGCAATATGTTATAGAGCAGTGGTTCCCAACCGGTGTGCCGCGAAATTTTGGAAGTGTGCCGTCAAAATTTCCTAAGATTTAATTTAACTAGACATCTCGTAATAAATCTACTACTAGTTCCAGTTTTAAGCCTCCCAAAGTGTTATAGCGATAGATAATTTTAGGTTTCACTTGAAAAGAAGATTTTGACCGACTAGTTTCTATCTGTGTCTTCTGAGACCCCCTGAGCTATAAAACAATGACTCTGGACCAAATGAAGTGGCATCCAACCAACAAACATCCCAGTGAGTCCCAAAAAACCATCATCACAACACGAGACACACAAAAAATGGAAAAAATTGTTTAAATTTCAGACTGTGCACTTGAGGCATCATTCAAAGTTGCTGAATTGATCACAAAAAAACACGAAATAACATTTTATTGGTGAAAATGTGGTTGGGCCAGCTTGTCAGGTCATTATTGAAACTATGTTCGTAAAATAATCTAAAGAGCAAATTTCAAAAGTTTCTTTATTGAATAATAAGATAGCCCGACGTATTTCTGAAATAGCTAAGAGCATCAGTCAAAATGTTGTTGAAATAATTAAAGTAAACAGGCAATTTGCTCTTCAAGTACTGAATACATTTATTGTCAACTGCAACTCGATACTCATCATTTTAATTTTTATCTAAATTTAATAGAAAAATGTATTATACTACAGTCTTTACACAAGTGTGCCGTGAAAATATTGTCTTGGACTAAGTGTGTCCTGAAGGGAAAAAGGTTGGGAATCCTTGGGATAGAGGGATACTCTTTTTTCAAGCTGCATCTGATGAAGAAAATATACAAAACAATTTATTGAGCAACATTTTAGACACCAGCTGCAATGGCTACAGTCTCGAACAACCTTAGGCTGGTTGGAAAATGTTACTCTCTCTTCTTGAGTCGAGCATTTAAAAATATTATGCATCTCATCAACACTTGATAAAAACATATGAAAATGATTAAAACACTCTACATCGTCTTCGCTAAGTTCATGGAACAGTTTATAAAAAAAACCAGCCATTTTCCTTCCTCGAAGTTATTACAGGGTGCACCCACAATTTCCTGTTTTATTTCTAATTAAACTGCAAACGTTCAAATGGTAGCTTATTTGGGTTTAATTATTGTCGAATACTATCAGACCGTCTCTGTGGGCTAGTGGCCAGCGTTCCTGGATATAGATATAGAGGTCCCGGGTTCAATTCTCAACGTTTCCAGATTTTCTGTGAAGCGTTGGATCTGAAACGG
>CABFWB010002580.1:34099-48007 GCA_902151455.1 Timema bartmani | reverse complement strand
GGGGGGGGGAGCAAATCCCCCAATTGCCGGAACTCAGAAAAAAATTATAAATGATAAACAATTTTTTATCTGAAGTGTTTTTTATGGTAACATAACCCCCTAATTTGTACTTGTATCTTAATTTTGATATTGTTTGAACCATAAATAAAGCCCTTTATATTTTGTGCATAAAATTTTGGGGGGGTTTTGAACCCCCAAACCCCCTCCTGGCTATGGCCTTGGGTGGTTTTGTTGTGCTGACCACTGACACCCTTTATCTGCAAATGTCGGCACTATCTTCGCCAACACGCGGGGGTCGGTAAGCTCGCTTGCGGGTTGACGCTATGAAGCTTTTTTTTAAATTTTCTATGGGTATTGATAGTATTAATCAAAGTGACAACTGCAGATCACACTAATTGACGTATGAATACATTCAATTAGATCTCTACCCGCTTCGGTGGCCGCGTTGTATAACGCGATACTCTTGGAGTACGTAAACTTTAACTATCGATGAAAAAGAGATCGAGGTTCGAATCTCTTTCGGGTGGGTTTTTTTCAGAATGGTTCTCCACTCTCCCTTCACAAAAATGTGGGTACACTTCCTATAAATAAAACCTCCTTAATCCCTAAAACCATCAGTAAATAAGCGTATAACCCGAACGGGTTGTAAGACATGGTGCTAAGAAAAAAAAAGATATAGTAACTTTTTCTATATGTTGGCTACTACTGTCCACTCGCCGTAGGAGTGTCTGAAAGTGACAGCTAGCTAAAGTCACCAGATATACCCTCAAGTATCCATTCGCCAAATCATATCATCTGCCAGACCATAAAATTTGTAGTCATTTTTGGAAGTCGGAACTTTCTCGACAATCAATTTGTTTTTAATTATTTTTTATCTTTTAACCGTTTTTACATCTTCTGCCAGCTGTCGTCTACCACCTATCGATCACGATCGGTAATGTTACACGAAAATAAAATGGTTTTTTATGAAAATGTACATTTTATTTATTTTTTATTTTTTCCAGAAAGGTGGGGACACAATCAATTTAGGAAAAATTGAAATTAAGGATTATACCTATTTAATATGTATGGTATGGTCAAAAAAAATGTAAAAATATAATTAAGAAACTATGGTTGATCGCGAGACTTTTGAAAAGTTTCCAACAGTGTGTCTACCATCCGGGAAAATCAGGGGAAACTGGAACTATCCGGGAATTTGAAGTGATCGGGAAAAAACGGGAATAAGTCGGGAATTTGGTAAATTACAAAACATATCCGGGGAAATGTTGTTTTACTCAAAATATGAAATATAATAATCATTAAATCGGTAAATTACAATGCGATTCAAACTGTATTTTTTCGTTTGTCGATGTGTAATACAGTTTATAATTTTTATAATCCATAGTAGACTATGTTAATACAAATAAAAAACTGATTATTTAAATTTTAAAACTTATTATTAATATTATTATTATTCATAAAATAGATTAACAAAACCGTAAGGGAGGGTGCTAGAAGGGTGTGACATACTTCTGAGTCAGGAATTTTAGGAAATGATCAGGGGAAATCAGGGAAAAAGTCGGAAATTTCATTGGTCAAGTATAGTATACACCATGTTAAGTTGTTCGAGGCCCACAAAGGTTGCAGACCCCTCATGTAGAGGCACCAGGCGGTGTAATGTTTTTTTGTTTGATTTTGGACAGCTATAAATAACCCTCTGAGGCGTCGTCAGGATGACAACTGCGCCGATAGGTAGCCAAATGGTACAATTTTAGGAGGAACTTTAAAAGAAATAACGAATTGTTTTATCCAGAAAATTGAAAAAAAGCACGTTTCAAGCGAGTCACATGACTTCCATGATTAATTTAGTTTTTATAATAATCATGTTTCTTTGGCGTGAAATGTTTACGATTTTATTTACTTACTTACTTAATATCAGCTCACGAGAATTTCTATGAGCGAGAGCAAAAGGGCCCACCAATTTTGCCGGTACCCATACCTTACAGGTTTCCTTTACATGCCACAATCGAGATGGAACCGCCGGCTTTACTTCCCCTCCGAGGGAAGTTGTGCTACGGACTTTTATCGCTCGCGAAAAATCCGTCGACCCCGCTTGGGTTTGAAACCATGAACATTGTATCCTTAGGAGAGCACTTTAACCCAAGCTCACCAAAGTTGACAAAATAATTGTAATTTTATTAGGATTTGTTCTTCTCGCCAGTAATATATACTAGCTAGCGATGCCTATGTAACAGACGTATAGTCGTAAACTCACCAGTAATATATACTAGCTAGCGTAGGTCCGTCTGTAACAAACACGAGGTTACAACATCTAATGCCACAGAGGTCTGTCAGTCTGTAACAAACACGAAGTTATACAACATCTAATGCCACAGAGGTCTGTCAGTCTGTAACAAACACGAAGTTATAGCATATGATGCTACAGAGGTCCGTCTATAATAAAATGGGATTACTTTGAATCAATTCCAGTAGGTACTAAAATTCCCAACCTGAAAATCAACAACTAAACAGCAGTTCAATTACATGTTTTTTTATAATGTAAAAACAAATCTTTCATCAAAATAATATTCAAACAACAATAAGGTAAGAAAAACCCCAAAATAGAAAATAATTATTTCTTTGTTAAATTGTTGAAATTGTTAACTGTAAAAAATATATTTTATAAATATGAATTTCGTGATGATTATAGGTAGGATCACCTACTTTTCACGAAACATGTGATAAATTCTATTTGAAGGCACGACAATTTGTTTTCAAGTTCAAAGCTTACATATTTTTAAGTGTTTTTTTTTAACACCGCGTCTTACTGCCCGTTCGCTATACCTACTAGCTACGCTAATAGTCGGTAGCGTGCCTGCTTACTGAACTAAGGGTCCCGGGCTCGATTCCCAACATGGCTTAAAATTTATCATTGCTGAAAATATGGGTTTACTCTTTCAAATTGATAACGACTGGGGACTGGATGTTGTGCCTGTCCTGGTCTTAATTTAGATTATAAGGCATATGAAGCTACGACAGACCTAGCAAGCTGGTAGTAGTAATGGAGGTAAAAAACAAAGTAAAAAGGGGGGTGTGAAGTCCACTTTTTCAATTCGCAGCGAGCTTGAATCGAATATATGAAATATTCTCGAAACCGAATAAAAGTTCGAATATTTGCTGTGGTTTTATGATGGAAAAAATATTATATTGTGGTTATTTATATTACTTTAGGCACAACAAGTATTTAGAAAATGTTTTATTGCACAATTGTTTGTATTATAGGGTGGGGCCGAAACAATTAGACGATTTGTAGCTCGAAAACTAACACTTTAAATGAAAAATATTCACTAGCTAAATAAAAGCAAACTACAAACTACATTTTTTCACTTTTTGTGGACAATATCACTCAGGTGAGCTCCAACGGACTTCAGACAAACCTCAGCAAGTTGTCCATCACTTTCCTCAGCATAGATCGTCTAATTGTTTCCGACCCACCCTGTATTTACTTTTATTCTAATAAATCAAGTTACTATCCCAACATGCAAAATTCAATTACTTCAGATTTTTTCCAAATGAATATTAGTTTGTAATGCACATACTAGCTCAGAATGGAAATAAATGAATAAAAATTGATTATCTTAGCTGTAAATATTTTAAATCGCGAAGCCGGAGCTTGTTTCGAGGGGAAGTCGAAGCTAATGCTAGTTTCGAAACTTGGCACACCCCTAATTTCTTATTTTCATCGCTAGATTGCACCAGCGGAAATATCTAACCAGCTACGACTATCGATGTTTATATACACAATGGACTAATCGATATATATCTCCACATATGATTGGATCGCAAAGTTTCATCACACAAACATACCCTTACTAAACGCAAATAAATCGATCTAAAAACATGTCCGTTTTACTAAATGATACTTTAATTGTAGAAAGATTTTTTTTTTAAATTGAAAGGTTAGGCGAACATATTTTATTCAACAGTTGATAGAAGCAAAACAACGACCTCGATGGTCTTGAGGTAAAGTGCTCGCTTGGTTCGAACCTAGCCGAGGTCAACGGTTTTTCTTGAGTGATAAAAATCCGTAGCACAACTTCCTTTGGAGGGGAATTAAAGCCGTTGGTCCAATGTCGATTGTGGCATGTAAAAGGACCCTGGAAGATGTGTGAAAATACCTTTCCAGGCAAAATTGGTAGGCCCTTTCGCGTTATCTTATAGAAATTCACTGTGGAAGGCAATGGGGAACCACCACACTTACTGGAATCCCCCAGTACAGGAGATTTATACCAGATGGAGCAGGCAGCACTAACCAGCCGAAAGGCTGAGTGCATGCTCAGCTCCGGACGGGTAGAAATCACATCAAACAAACCTTCGGGTTGTTGACTCAAGAAGCAAGTTAATTTGTATCATTATTATCTTCAGATAAGAAGATGTATCTCTAGTTATATCTATGGTTGTTCAGGACCATTGAAAGTTTGAGTATTTTTTTCTCTTTATGAATTCGTTTTATCTTTAGTTTGGATAGCGGAATGTGAGGCCTACTTTTAGATTACTGTTCACATAAACAATAATCATTATTTACCACCTAGCTAAAAATGACAAAAATATTAAATATATTATTTTGATTGAGAGAGAATTTGTGCGTGAATTTTGATACATTCAATAGAATCGAGAAAATATGTAGGTATTATGTGAAATTTTTATTGAGATATGTGATTTTTTTTTTTACAATTCTACAAAACAATTTTTATGACGGAATTTGATAATTTTTTAAATCGAAGCTTGTTTTATGTAGAAATGTCAAATAACAACAGTTTATTAGTGTAGGTCTGTAGGTAGGCCTACAGCTCCTCTCAACGTAAAATTTCTGACAACATCCAAGACGGTTTAAATATTTTGTTCATCCCCGCGTCTTACTACCTGTTCAAGTTATACGCATAATTGTTAACTACTCTATTGGGGTAGGGGGATGAGGGAGGAATAGTTTTTTAGGGGTAATCTACATGTATGAAAGAAAACCATTTAGAAAAAAAACCCATCCTTAGTACACCCAACCGGGATTTTAACCCCAATCTCCTAGTCATCAACAGGCCAGTCTAAAGGCCGGTACACACTGTTTAGAAAAATAGCGGACCATATAATATTTTAATGTGCTGGTTCACACAGAAAGCTAAGCTACGCCTTGCTACAGTAGCCCCATGGCTTCTTTGGTGCTGACTGACAGCTCACAGCTGACGGCTTTAAAAATATACCAGACCAAATTATGTATTCCTACGCCGAATCATATGATCTGCAAAAAAACATGTATTTAGCAGTTGTCACTTCTGACAGTCAACATTTAGGTATATACCTAAATGTTGACTGTCAGAAGTCAGCTGTGAACTGTAGTCAGCACCAAAGAAGCCGTGGGGCTACTGTATATACCTAACTGTTGACTGTCAGAAGTCAGCTGTGAACTGTAGTCAGCACCAAAGAAGCCGTGGGGCTACTGTACGCCACGCTATGTTTTTTCCGATTGCTGGCCGGGCAATTTTTCCGTCTCCCATCTTGAGCCATCTTACGTCGCGTCATGCGTATAGCGCAGCTTGGGCTCCGTGTTGAACAGACGCAGTGCTGGTTAATGGGCGAAAATAACCAAAGAAGTGTTGAAATTTTGTTTTAAGTATGTTTCACATGCATTTAATAAGTGTTTTATATTAAAATGGAAGCGTTAATTGAACACGTCAAACCTCCACCTCCTAGACCTACATTTTCTTCATCTTCCTAATCAACTGCTAACAGCAGCATCTTCTCTTCCTCATGTACTATCATCTTCTCTTCCTCAGTACTATCATCTTCTCTTCCTCAGTACTATCATCTTCTCTTCCTCAGTACTATAACCGGAACTCCAACAAGACATGCTGGAGAGCGCCATCATAACTAAACTTCACTGGAGCAGACCAGAAAGAAACAACGCTGAATTCCCTCGCTGTAGGCCTCGTATTAGTTGATAAAAAGGGATGTTGACAGCAGAAATAATATATAGGATTATGTTGCTTATGTTTTGCATGCACGTTATAGTGTAGTAAAGAGGAATGAAATTTCATAAAATGGACTGAAAGAAAGTCCTGCTATTGGTGTTTATAGGAGGAAAGGTAGGACATAGATTCAAATTAGCGTCCCTAGTTATTCACTAATATTTTTTCTTCTAAGAAAAAGAACCACTAATTCAATGGTTTTCCCGGGTTTGACCCCAATTTGTGGCTCCAAGACTATCGCGACACCTTGATAACCTCACAAGCATCAATTTCCCAGTTTTAGTATTTTATCAGAGTATTACTGCCCGTCCGAGAGACCTTTATTTTAGCACCGCCTCTTACAATCTATTCAAGTTATAGCATTATGTACACTAATTACACTAGTGATTTGAGGGATGAGAAATGTTATATTTTAGAGAAAGTGTTCAGTCTCTGAACTGTATATATTTAATACTGTAAAATAGCTTTTGTGTACGGTAATAATTTGTTTAACATAGTTTTTTTTATATAATGCTTTATACATATTGGTTTTTTATTTGTTGTTTATTCTTCGGACGTTTTCCCGCCGTTTTTGATGGTTTCCCTCCGTTTTGAGAGAGTTGAAGTGGAGGGGGAAGTAAGGTCGTTGGTTTTTGAGAGAGAGCAGTTCAGTTGAGCGCGGTAGTCAGTACACATGGGGTGTTTGCAAGAATGGGTGCACTAATTTATGCACAAATCTGTGTCCGAGTGCGAGTCGGGTGTTACCGGCCCTAAAGTGGCCTTCTTTATCGAGAAACAACAATAGTTTGAAAGACGCCGCCAAGTCAGCCCCCTTGTTTCCACATTCCTTCCTACTCTGAACCCAGCAACCCACAAGGTAGGCCTCCATTGTCGGAGAACCTCATTTGGTCGAGGTAAACAATTCCTATCACAATTTTATATCGAATACAACCCACTTTACCTTGTTTTCACTGGTTATTTTGTTTGTTGACTGAAAAGAACAGCTATTATTTAAAATACTTTTGAAATTGGTTCGAACCCCCAAAACATTCCTCCTGAGTACGACCCTCCATTCGTATTTATTCAGTTATTGTCCACTCTATACCCTATCTACGGTAGGAGAGGTTGTGACAGCTAGGAAAATCTACCGCGTATATCCCCGGCCGTCTAGGGTCTGTTAGCCTTTTTCCCAACCAGAAAGCTATTATTTAGTAGGATATGGGTAGGAAAAAAGACCTTTCAGAGAGTAATTCCTACCGTGAATGGAGTATACACACTCCGTATCCGTAAGGTTGCGTAGTATTCCTAAAGATGAACATTTTCTCCAGTGGCGGCTTGCGGTGTAGAGGTGATACCTAGAGCCTATAATACTTCCACAATATAGTGGGTTATAAGATTGGGGAGGGGTAATAGGAAGCACGGAGGAAAGAGGGGAGACAAATGTCGGGCCAACCTTAACATTATTTTAGTTAACTTATTGATAAAATATTGAAGTATAATTTACGAACGTAACGGCACTGTAAAGGCTTGCATTCATTAGTTTCTTTGCTACTTTTCTTTTAGCACCGCGTCTGAATAACCGTTCGGGTTATAAGCCTATGTAATAATTACGCTAATGTGTTAGGGATGAGGAAGGTTGAATTTTAGAGGAATTGCACCCACATCTGCGTGGAGTGAGAGTGGTAAACCGTTTATGAGAACCCTCCCTCAGTGCACCCGATCTCCCTGTCATCGGCAGTTTAGTCTTTTGCGAGACGCCTTAGACCATGTGGCCACTGAAACGTAAACCACTATTAGTAAGAATCACGAAGTCTCCAACTTTCATTTTGATGGGATGAGATGGGATATCTATATCTCGATTAAACTAGTTCCATTTAATAATAATACTAATAATAATAATAATAATAATAATAATTCTAGCACTGTGTCTTACTACCCGTTCGGTTTATACGCTTAAGTACTAATTACACTAATGGATTAGGAATTAGGAAGGTTGAATTTAAAGGAAGTGAACCCGCATTTGCGTGGAGAGAGAGAGTGGAAAACAATTTAGGAAAAACCACCCCCAGTTCACCCGACCGAGATTCGAACCTCGATCTCCCCGTCCTCGGCGGTCTAGCTCAACATGACTGGCGCGTTAGTCCATTTAATAAATTGAAATTATTTACAGAATAATAATTTTTTTAAATGTAGGGAAAACTTGCCGTCTCACAACGTCTAAGTTCTCCGTAAGAGATCGACCCCACACCAACAGATTGCACTGTCTACAGACTCCCTATTCTTAATTCCTTAGTCCTTATCATTTGTTAGAAGTTGACTCAACTTAAAACATAATAGTTTTATTAATACTGTATATTTTATTCTTTCAATGAGTTATGAACACGCCAATTATACACTTATCCTTAGGGAAGTATGATTAAAAGCGTTTATTAACACTTTTAATTGATGATATAGTGCTTAATTATTAATCGAATACAAATGTTGATTCTCGAATATGATGACATTGTCACTTTCAGCCAATGTTAGCAATAAAGATTCTTCTTCTATCTGTTACACACCACCGCTTCTACCACTAAGGGGTCGTCCATAAACCACGTAACACTTTTTTTCTTACCTTTTAGCCACCCCCTTTCTACCCCCATGTAACATCATGTAGACATTTAGCATACCCCCACAACCTATGTTCCGTAACTTTTCTCACCAAGAATGGATGTTATTTTTCCATAGGGAAGTTTTATGATACTAAAGGAGGGATTCAGATTTAATACTTCTTAAAATCCATTTTAAATCCTGTTTATAAACGATTAGAGTATTATTATTTATACAGACATAAAGATGTCGATCTCAAATTCCTCAGGTTTATGAGGAAAACCTCTGCTATATTTATGTTATGGATGTCAGGTTTGCGATCTTAGTAAGAGCAAGACGCCGTGGTACTACTATGCGCTGACAAGGATGGCCCTTTGATGATGTTAAAGTGCCCACATCCGATGCTTGACGCAGGGGGAAGACATCTTTCTTAATATTGTGCATTTTTTATAATAGTCATATTATCATCATATAGAGAGCTGTTTAAAGAATTCTAAGTAAACAACTTTTCTAAATTATTATTGGATTAATATACAACTTTACTTTAATTAACTTATCAATTCCTAGGCTTATGTTTCGTTCCAACATCAATCCTGGATCTTGGCTTCACTCTTGAAAATACTAGATGACCAATGAAGCGGAAATCGGGGTTCGAATACCTCTCGGGTGTACTCAGAGTGGCTTTTCCTAAATGGTTTTATATTCTCTCTCCACGTTAATGAGGGTAGATAACCTCTAGAATTCTACCTTCCTCATTTATACTCCATTAGATAAATATAATAAAAAATAACTAGAATAACTACAATTTGACTATACCAGCCTACAAAATGTAAACTAAAAAGGTGGGATTTTAAAGAAAATCTACCAGCATTTGCATGGAGGGAGAGTGGGAAACCATTTAGGAAAAGCAACCCTCAGTAGATCTGACTGGTAATTGAATCCCATCTCCCCAACATCGGCCGTCTAGTCTACTGAGAGAATTACTCTTTAGACAATGCAGCCACCACAGCGTGTGTATAATAGTTGCATTTATATACATACACACTAATTTATCATAAAGGAAAAGGTATAAATACACCTATCTTTTGTATTTAATAATGATATTTGAAGCTTTACTTTTCATAACATGATTCTGGTACGAAGAAATAACAATATTGATAGACTCCTCAAACTTGCCTTGAGATAAATTTTGTACTTTTGCTTCTTTCCATTTCACTACAACATCGTTTTGAGACTCTTCCACTATTTTTTTCTGGATATCGCTTGTTATACGCAAACAATGAACAAGTCTCTTCTTTTTGAAGAAAATATTTTTATTTTTTGTACAAACACAAGTGATTATTCACGGCCTTTGTAAAAGAATGTGCAGTAGGAATCAAAATTATACTCAAACTCAACTATACTTATAAATTAAGGCCGCTTCGACTGACAATTGTTATCCAACTAAAAGCACGTGAGGGGGTCAGTAGATTGGACAAATTTAAACAAGTGCAATAAGTATAAACATGTCACTGCCATGCGCATGAAAATGTGTACTTTCGAATGTGCTTGGCGTTCATAGTCTCGGGTAGACAATAACACTTAAGCACATTTGAAATATTAATAGACAAAACGTAAGTGCTAAACTGGCATTTTCAACGCCACAGATATTCGGAAGTTATCTATAAGTATGTTTTTTTAATCATAGGTGAAAACATGAACAATAATATTACTTTTGAGCATTAGAATATTAGTATAAGATCTGTGTTACGTAACACTCTGATGTACCCCCTCCCTCCATGTAACCATATGTAGACATTAAAGGTTACTCCCCACTCAAAGCGTTAAGAGGTTTATGGACGACCCCTAAGGACTAATTTCCAAACAAACAATTAATATGTTTTCACCCTCACTCTGCCATATTTATTATAGGAATGTCAGGCTTGAAGCATCAAAACTAAATAATCCTTAAATTACCTTTGAACATTCTGTTGTGACCCTGTTAAAAATTAATTTAGTTTACTTGAGGAATGTTAGATGTATGATCATAGGCATTTAAGCCTATTAAGCCTAGGTAATTCCAAGGTCTTTCTTTTATAAATAGAAGTTTTGTATGAAAAATCGATATTTTTAGAGTTATTTTGTATTTTTGTGAAGTGTCTATAAATTTTGTAGTAAAGAAGTACACGAGACACCATTTAAATCTACAATTTTATCTGATCCGGTTTTTTAAACTGTTTTATGTACGTCAATTCAAGCCTTTCCTCTTACCATATACGTTCATTGCCAGGGAAAGCTAAAGTTTTTATCCGATCGTAACATCTAAATTCTCTTTAGTTAGGTAATTCCAAGCCCTTTCTTCTAAAAAGAGACATTTTGTACGGAAAAACGATATTTTTCGATGATTTCATAACTGCCACATTTGATTTGGAATGTTATTGAAAATCAGATAATTTTATTTTTGAAATAGTTTTGAAACTAAAAATTGAAAAATGACACCTGGACATGGGAATCGAACCCGGGATCTTTGGCTCAGTATGCCAATGCTCTAACCACTAAGCTATCCTGGATTCGTCCCGTGACCAGGGTCATTCTTCACTCATATTTTAAGGCAGAGTCTATGATGGACAGTTTTGAAACCATTAAAACTTAAAACGTAAGACTTAAAAATGATTTTACCATAATTAATACTCAGTAAAGTATAGTTTTTATAGCCGCGTTTTCAACACAATATAAAATATCCTGCTGCCAATGCTAGGACAGAGAATTTAACTTGGTGTAAAAGATAGAAGTGGGAAATTAGTCAGATGTCAATTCTAGAACATGGAAATTAACTTTGTTCAGTTCTATATTGGGAAAATTAACATGATGTCAATTCTAGAACAATAAATTAACTTGGTGTAAATTATCATAGGATAGTAAAATTAACTTGTTGTCATTTATAGGGCGGGAAAATTAACTTAGTGTCAATTCTAAAAGAGGTAAATTAGCTTGCTGTCAATTATAGGACAGGAAACTTAACTTGGTGTCAATTCTAAGAGAGGGAAATTATTTTTCTGTCAAATCTAGAAGAGGAAAATTATATTGGTGTCATTTTTAGGCGTGGGAATTTAACATGAGGTCAATTGTAGAGCAGGGAAACTAACCTGTCAATTCTAAGACAGGTAAATTAACTTGGTGTCAATTAAAGGATACAGGGAAATTAACTTGGTGTCATTTATAGGAGTGGGAATTAACCTGCTGTCAATTCTAGGACAAGGAAATTAACTTGCGTCAATTAAAGGATACAGGGAAATTAAAACGCGTTTGACTAAACTTAAATTCACTAACATAGGAATGGGAAATCATATCTTGGCACAGATAGACAACGTATTTAAATTAAAGAGTCATCCTCGATAACCGCTCGTCCAAACTAGCCTCTTACGTTTGTTTTCACGTATTATTATTCTTTGGTCGTGTCGAGATTCGCTTTTCGTTGACCTTGAGTTGTTTTTGCGTGACGTGTCGTCTTTGCTGACGTCCGTGTATCATGACAATGTTCTGTGGTGCAGTGACGTAACCAAGATTGAAGTTGTTTGAAGAGGGCGAGGGGGTGGTTACAAGTAGAATCGTATTTTCGAGTATACACTTTGGTAGGCCTACAATCCAATTTTAATAGGAAGGGCCTTTTAGAAAATAAGCTTACAAACATATTTTTGCCGCCAAAATTTAAAACACTTTAGATACTGTTGTAAATGGTGTTTTTAAAGCAGTTGATATTATCTACCGAAAGTGACAGCTGCAGATAACATTACCTGACATGGTAGCCGGCGAGTTTACCGAATAGCAATTTTTCGAAAATCAGTTTTTCGAAATTCAATTATTCAAAGTTTAATTTTTCGAAAACCAATTTTTCAGCATAGCAAATTTTCGAACTAATAGTTTTTCGAAAATCAATTAGGCGAAAATAAATTTTTCTGAATCATTTTTTCGAAAATAAATTTTTTTCGAAATGCAGTTTTTCGATCTAGAAATTCTTCGAACGAGAAGTTTTTCGAAAATGAATTTACCTCAAATCTGTTTTTCAAAATAAATGTTTCAAAAAGGAGGTTTTCGAAAATAAAATTTTCAAACAATAAGTTCAAAGTATAATAAAATTATAGCTTAGGTTAGTTTAGGTTAGGTTAGGGGTATTCCTCCCTAGAGGGGGGTGAGGATAGGGGTAAGTGATTCTCAGTCCTCGATAAAATAGCTTCCGGAAAACTCGCAGTTTGCTAAATTGATTTTCAAAAAAAAAAATTTGCAATTCGCAAAATTGATTGTCGGGAAATTGATTTTCGGGCAATTGATTTAGAAAAATGTGGTTTCGACAAACATATCGTTCGTAAAATTGATTCTTGACAAAATTACTTTCAATGATTTTGTATTAGGTGAATTGAATCCGATAAATTGATTTTTGAATAACTTGTTTTCAAAAAATTTACCTAGACCCACCTGACATGCGAGAAAGTAGCACTGATATATTTTTTTAGCTGTCGTATAAGGCCTTACTTATGAAAATTGAACTGTATATCAGGAAACATGGACGTAAAGAGAGGGTAAAAAAAGGGGATATGGGGTTCAACCCCTCACGCCACTCCCCGAAATTTTCTGAAGTTTTTAAATACGAAGCTTAAAGATGACCTTGTATTAAACTTGAAATAACTTCTAGAGGCATTTAGTTTTCAAATAATTTCCAGGCGAATATACTTTAAATAGCTGCTAGAAGTATCCGATATTTAGAAGAAATACCCGTAGGGAGTCACTCCAAATATCATATATATATGCATTTTTTTTTTAATCCAAGCGAAGGCCACTTCAATTATCTTCCAAAAGCATTCATTTTTTTTAATGTGTTAAGGAAGACAATTTTCAATTGCTTCTAATTTTAAATAGCTCTAAATTCCGGGTGATCACCACTTCAAATAAATTCTAGGGAATTTAATTTATAAAACAATATTCCAATGAGCACTTCTTAAAATAGCTTTTAGAACCATCCAAATTTTCAAAAATTTGCTAAAGGAAGACTATTTTAAATAGCCTCTAGGAGTATCCAAATTTAAAAAAAATATGTTGGTATCACTATTTTAAATAACTGTCATAAGAGAATAATAATTTTCAAAAACTTTCCCAACAAGGATCACTACAAATAGCTTCTAGAAGCATCCAATTTTTTTAAATATAAACTGAGGGAGGGGTTCATAGAAAGTCCCTGTGAAAAACTTTTTTCCCTCTTACACAAATAAAAATTCACCATTACTGTATAAATTAACAATGTTCTTATTTCTTAGGGTTTAGTAGTAAGTCTCGTCATGTCATAGAGTTATGATTTTGAACCCCCCCC
>CABFWB010002580.1:1184-33942 GCA_902151455.1 Timema bartmani | reverse complement strand
CTTGTTTGTCGTGTGATCTGCAGCTGTCATTTTTGATAGAAGTTATTAATTAATACCTATGAAATAGCATTGTAATCATTGCCAGACTAAAAAAAGTTTGTATTTTCTAAAAAGGCCTTCATATGAAAATAAAATATTTTTAGTTTGCTTTCAATAGTAATTGGGGTTCGGTCATCACTGCTTCCTTTTCCCACACTTGACTGACTGCTTACTTACTCATTAGAGAAAATATTGTAATCTTGAGAATTTACTACCTCGAGATTGTGAGGAATTTGACGTTTTAAATGGTTTTGAACACAAAAAAAGTTGTCTTATATTTCTGTATGTCCCAATGTTTGTTTGTACCAAGGCTATAGGCAAATCGTTTTTCTGAATTTTATTACAAACTTTGATATCTAGATTAAGGATAGCCTACTATCGGATATTTTTAAATTTGAATCTTTTGAAAATGGCTCAGACATAATTATTTTGCTCAAAATACCAAATAGGTAATTTGCCTGTAGATTTTCTACATATTTGGCTAGCATATATTATTTCTCTAAACTATAATATTTGAGGTTAGTTTACTGATTACTGAATTTTTTGAAAATTTGTAATAATAAAAAAGAAATCTTAAGTATTATTGTTCAAAGGTGACCTGGTGGTCTAGGGGTAAGGTTTCAGACTTCTGTGCTGAGGGTCCGGGGTTCAATCCTCGGTCACGGATTTATCTGATTGCCAAACCCTTCCTTCACCTCTGACAATAATTAATCACAATTTGTAAATATGTGGAATGCCAGGCCTCCGCCGTGGTTCGGATTCCACGTTAAACTGTAGGTCCTCAATTCCATCTCACAATCACCCTACCATTGCACATTAGCATAAGTGCGTATAACCCGAACGGGTAGTAAGACGCGGTGCTAATAATAATAATAATAATAATATTGTTAAAATTTATCATCAACATAATTTTAAAAATCACTGACCTTGATATGTTCTACCATGTCACTCTCATGTTGGACTGTATTCCTGGTGATAAGGAGATCGGGGTTCAAGTCCTCGTCGGGGGTACTGAAGGTGGTTTTCCACTCTCCCTCCATCCAAACGTTAATACATTTTCTCTAAATCAAACCTTCATCTATAACATATTTTAATGAGAACATATGCTTGTAGCCTGAACAAATAGTATAAAGCTAAAAAAACTCAGGAATTTTTATTATTTAAGGGCAGTTAACTTAGAACTATTTGTTTTAAAAAAAATGTTTTCCTACCATAGTTAAAATATTTTATGTTAGAAATTATGTACAACTGTGTTGTACCATTATTTTTTAGCCAAATAGTATGTGGTAACAACTCAACACCTTGTCCATCCAAGACATAAACCTTCTGAAGATATTAAAATATTGTAACCTGTCGGGTTAAAATCTCCTAGGTGGTCTTCAAACTAATACTTGATTTACACGGGGTACATTGATAGAGACAGCAACTGAGGGTCAGCTACCGGCTTTGTGTAAACAGATCAGCCGAGTTATTGACCTTGTGAGTAGAATATAAACTGAGGGTCAGCTATCGGCTTTGTGTAAACAGATCAGCCAAGTTACTGACCTTGTGAGTAGAATATAAACTGAGGGTCAGCTACCGGCTTTGTGTAAACAGATCAGCTGAGTTACTGACCATTTGAGTAGGACAGCAACTGAGGGTCAGCTATTAGCTTCATGTAAACAGATCAGCCGAGTTACTGACCTTGTGCACGGAAAATTTGACATGTAAGTGGAGCCGCTCTCTAAAAGTTTGGGAACACCTGACTTATTTAAGTTTACTTTACATGGAGCATGATTTTACCTGATAATAATAGTCATGATTGTTTCTTAAATGAACTGCCATCATTTCATTTACACAAGTATATTTTCTTTTCTTTTTTAGAAGCTTGTTCCAAATTTATATCTTTAAGCGCTAAAGATGGTTGACATTTTACTTCACTGATAGAATTCTCCCCTGCAATAATACCCGAAAATCACAACTGATCAGATAAATTTCAGCATGCACTTTTCTTGAAAGCTTACTCTTTTCTTAGGATCTCCTGATTTTAATTGGGCTTATTTAATATAAATTATGTTTGTATCTTGGAATAAAGATCGCAATGTTGTTGAAACGAACAACTGTAAATATTGTATTCTTCATTTACCTTAAAGGGTAGTAAGTTTATTTTGCATGGTTCCCTGTGGTGCAGCTTTTAAGATTGGCCCATAGTGTAATACTTTAAAGTAAGACAACACAAATTATTACTGAGCTGTCAATCTCTGTAGTCTTGGGGTAAATTGTTCACCTCAGGAGCCTATGTTTGTGGGTTCAAACTCAACCAGGGTCATCTGATTTTTCAAGCGATACAAATCTGTAGCACAACTTCTTTCGGAGGGGGAATAAAGCCGTCTGTCTCATGTTGATTGTGGGATATAAAAGAACCCTTGAAGATATGTGAAAATACCTTTCCCAGCAAAGTTGGTAGGCCCTTTCGCTCTCACTCATAGAAATTCTCGTGTACTGATATAATCACTCTGGTCAGAAAGCGCACGTTAAATACCCCAAATAAATTAAAATAAATAATTAGTGAGTTATATAAAATACAGGTTACTTGAACTTACTCAGATAATAACTAAACTACAGTAGCCCCATGGCTTCTTTGGTGCTTACTGACAGTTCACAGCTGACTTCTGACAGTCAAAATTTAGGTATATACCTAAATTTTGACTGTCAGAAGTGACAGCTACTAAACACATGTTTTTTGCAGATCATATGGTTCAGCGTAGGGATACATAATTTGGTCTGGTAGCTTTTCAAAGCCGTCAGCTGTCAGCTGTGAGCTGTCAGTCAGCACCAAAGAAGCCATGGGGCTACTGTAAATCACCAAGGAACATAGTAAAAACTCCAAGACTATAGACGCAATCAGTACATTAACTTTTAGGACACATTTGGTATGCCAATGATATCATTTTACTCTTGATATAATTATCTACTTATATTGACATATTAAATATTGTAAGTAAATCTTTTATTAGTAAAATTACCAACTGGGATTGCTCTCAAGAAGTGCTGATCTTTGTCGGTAAATAAGCCACTCGAATTTACTTGAAGACTATATAACGCTGATAATTTCTAAATAGCCAATGATTCATTGCGTTAATCATAAATTATGGAGGAGGATGAAAAATTGTTCTTGTGTAGAGCTTCTCTTGGTCTCTCTTACATCCAATGTCCATGTTTCTGCTGTATATGTAATTATAGGTACAAAGTGCACTCTATATAACACTTCTTTAACCTTTAGTACACTCTGTCACTAAAAACTTCAGTTTTATTAACATGACTTTAACATATGTGTTGTTTTATTAAATGTAAGTTTTGGTTTTACTCTGCAGTTGTCGCGGGAAGTCAAGGCGTTCCAGATGCACTCCAGAAGTGCCATTCTCTCTCTAGAGAGCTACAGCAGAACCAAACTGAGCTGTTCTCTAAAATCGCTTCCCTCACACAACAACTTGGCAACTATGACTCTCAGGTGAGTGGACATGTAGGACCTTGAAGAGTTATTCCATTATTATTACATAAAATTGCTCTTCAGAAAGATAAACTCTGTTTTATTAAATCAAAGTATTAATTACTGTTTAAACCTGCTTCATTGGTTTAATAGTCTTAGAGAATCACTCATGCTCTGGGCTGGACGGAATAATGAGGCACAAATTCCTGTTCGGTGTACTAAGGGTGGTTTTTCGTATGTTTACCACCCTCGCTCCTCACAAATGTGGATGCACTTCCTGTAAATTCAACCTTAATCATATTTAATACATTAGCATAACTATTACATATGCGTGTAACTCAAACTGGTAGGACGTGTTGTTAAAAAATATACTTTTTTAAAAATATTATATTGTGTGGTGTGAGGAAATATTGAAAGCCCAACCCATCTAACCAGTTACAGCCTTGCTCTCATAACCAGGGTTGCCAATCAACTGGAGAAACGAAAAAACACAGAGCTTTTTTTGTGTCTGTAAAAAATCGGGAAAACACAGAAAATTTCACCAAAAACACTTAAAAAAGACTGGAATATTTGTTAATTTGGAACAATAAGCTACAACCTTTAAATAGTAGGTCTTTGCATGGAATAAAATGTGTAGTGAAGAAAGAAGCACGTGACTTCAAACATGCTACAACCTTTAAATAGTAGGCCTTTGCATGGAATAAAATGTGTAGTGAAGAAAGAAGCACGTGACTTCAAACATGTTAATGCTTATTTTCCCCTCTTTTTTACTTGAAACATTAGTTTGCGCAACGACTATATTTCAGAGGTCACGCAACAAGTCTCTTTTTTAACCAAGAGTAGCTTTTTTTTAATCAAGTAACTAAAATTTACTTTTTATAATAAAAGGTTATTCAAGTCACTTTTTTGCCATTTTTAGTACTAATTAATATGTAGACCTATACACACTAAAATTAATAGAAAAACACTACATTAATTTTTTTTTTAATATTAAATTTATATAGATATATACTAGCACTGCGTCTCACTACCCATTTGGATTATTTGCCTCATATTTTAATATTTTTTTAATTATTATGTGGCTTTATACGAATTTAAAAGTTAATCTTAGGTTTTTTAGGTTTGTCACTAAATTAAAACACATTCTTAGTTATGAGGCTTTCATTATTATTATAAAATAGTAAATAATAGCTTTAACAAAATACATTATACAATTTTGTTAGGGTATAAGTAGTCCGACACCTTAGCTCAGTCGGTAGTGTATCTGTCTACTAAGCTAAGGGTCCTGGGTTCGATTCCTGGCATGGACGAAAAATGTATAATTTGTGAAATGTGAGTCACCTCTTTCAAATTGATAAATTAACGGATGAAGGGCTGGATGTTGTGTCAGTTCTACATTTAAATTAGTTTATAAGTAATGTGCTGATATAATCAATCTGTTAAGAAAGGACACGTTCAATACCACAAATAAATGAAAGTAAGTGAAAATATTATTATTATTAGTAGTAGTAGTAGTATTAGTAGTAGTAGTAGTAGTAGTAGTAGTAGTAGTAGTAGTAGTAGTAGTAGTAGTAGCGGTAGCGGTAGCGGCAGCGGCAGCGGCAGCGGCAGCGGCAGCGGCAGCGGTAGCGGCAGTGGCAGTAGCAGCAGTATTTTTATTATTTTAATTTTATTATTATTATATTATTTTATTATTATTATTATTATTATTATCACCGCGTCTTACTACTCGTTCGGGTTACACGCACTTACACTAATGTGTAATGGTAGGGTGATTGTGACATGAAATGGAGGACCTACAGTTTAACGTGGAATCCAAACCACGGTTGAGGCCTGGCATTCCTCACATTCACAAGTTGTGATTAATACACATCTTGTTAGAGGTGAAGGAAGGGTTTGGCAATCAGATAAATCTGTGCCGGGAACGTGGATTGAACCCTGGACCCTCAGCACAGAAGTCTGACACCTTACCCCTAAACCACCAGGTCACCAAAATGTTATAAATACCTAATTTGTAACTATTTATTTTTCTATTTATATAATTCTTTATGTAGCCATGAAATGACACATTTAGGAATTAAGCTTATGATTATAGTTAAATTAATACTTAAAGTTTAATCTAAATTGAAGCCTTGTTTTGGATCTTCCTGTCTTTTATTTTTTCTACAACTGTTAATAAAATGCTAGTGGTTCAACTTATGTGTTAGGTGGTCAAATTTAGTAGCGGATTTAAAAAAACTCATTTTCCTAGCTAGTTTTATTTATTTGCAAATAACTTTTGATTTATGTTAAAGAAAGACTTATTTTTTAATGCTTTTGATTGATTATTAATTGCAAATCAGATCACTTTTTCTTTTTAAAAAATTAGTCACTATCTCAACTTTTTTTTATATGTTTTGTTGTAACCCTTATTCAGGTCAAATCATTCTGTTATAAACACCAATGGCATGAGTTAACAATAATCGATTTTATAAAAAATAAAATTTAAAAAGGTGTCTGAAAATCACAGGGAATTTTGTATTATAAAAAGAGTGGTAACCCTGATAACCAACACTTTTTTTTAATTTAGTTGATAGTGGTACAGAGCAGCTTGCAAGGCGTGGAGGATCAGTTAAAGGCAGCTCCAGAACTAGTCAATGTGCCTCGCGATCTGCAAGCTCTCTCCAATAGCGTCGCCTCGTTCGGCAGTCAGATACGAGACTTGGACAACAGCGTCACGGTCATCAAGGACCAGAGTGCCCGGCTGGAAGAGGCGTCCAAAACATTCTCGCTTAACATAACCTCGCTCAAGGTAAGACACGGCAAGCATGTCAGTCTCCTACGTGTGAGCTGTATTTACCTGGTGAAGTGGCAGCTTTACCTTGCTTTATTGTTATCTGCGGCAGTCCTAGAGGTTATAACATGTTTTAGGTAGAAAATAACCCGGAATTTCAGTCGATAGAGTGTACACCTACTGATTGGCGGGGCCCAAGTAAGATTCCCTGCATTGCTGAACTTTGTTTATCGTTGGTATAGTCGGAGTTTCCCATTTTACAGTTATGAATTAATGGTTGGTTTGTAAGTTGTGTGCTGATATACTCAGTGGATATCACTTTTATCAATTGTGAAAAAAAATATCACCTACATTTTAATTCAAGTCTGTAAATTCTAACAAACTAACTTAATGTACTAAACGAGGGTATCACTCTCGCAATAGAATATATATGATAGAATTTGGGGGGGTGTACTGGGGGTGGTTTCTCTTAAATGGTTTTCCGCTTTACCTTCACACAATTTTGGGTTCTTTTCCTCTAAATTAAATTTAACCTTCCCCAAATTCTGGTACATTAGTATATTTAGTGAATATTCGTACAACCAAAATGAGTAGTAATTCATGGTGAGAGACTAAAACTTAAATGTAGGTCAGTTACTCTGGTTACACACCAGACAATAGAACATAAAATAAATATATTCAATAGGACAAACTTTAACACAACAAAACTCTAATTTTTATATGAAGCCCACTTATGACCAATATTTATTGAAAGTCGCTAAAATTGAGCATTCAATAAATATTCTTGATTCGATCTATTAATTTTAAAGTCCATCCAAAATTTCGTCAAAAGCTTCCAATAATATTTCCTTAAGGATTAATTTAACAATTTCTCTTTACATTATTATATAAACAAACTAAGAATGTAAATATATTTGCATATTTTTTTTCGCCATCGTGGCAACATAAACTCTTGTTATTTTAGTGATTCCCTTTGATTGAACCAAAAATCTTACTAGCTGTGAAGTCAGCCTTCCTGAACGTATGCGTTCTTCACAGAATATGTTATTATTTATCACCGCGTCTTACTACCCGTTCGGGTTATACGCTTAAGTACTAATTACGCTAATGGATTAGGAATTTTTGCGTGGAGGGAGAGTGGAAAACCATTTAGGAAAAACCACCCCCAGTTCACCCGACCGAGATTCGAACCTCGGTCTCCCGTCCTCGGCAGTAAGGCTCAACACGACTAGCGCGTTAGCCAACTACGTCACCGAGGCGGGTCACAGCATATAACATTTGATTGTTCCCAGTCGGCTGTGGACAAGCTGTCGAAGTTGAGTCAGGAGCCCAGGCCTGTCTCCAATACTGACACTGCTGAGAAAGAGGCCCTGACGTTGTGGATGAACCAGATGTCCGTCAACGTCTCGCTCGTCAACGACACGCTCAACAAGAAGTTGCAGTGGGTACTGGAGGACCAGCTTAAAGATCATGTAAGTAACCGCAGGGCTGCCAACACAGATTCAGAATTCATTACTTACCTGCTACACCGAGTTTTTTTTATTTTTTATTTAGAATCAAATCCAAATCTTAGCTTACTAACTCAAATTGATTCTAAAACAAATAATATGAGTTGAAAATATTTTAAATTGAATCCTAAAGGAACATTTTATATTCAAATCAGATATTAATCAAAATAATATTTATTAATTTAAGAATTGATTACAGTAGAATATAGATAAATTATTGTTCTAAAAATATGTCTAACAATAAATATATTGTTAATACTATACGATTCACGAGTTTTTTTTGTTGTTTTTTTTTCAAGTTAAATCATGTGGTTTGAGCTGTTAAAATAAAATTTAAATGGCCACATGAATCACTGTATCTTAAATGTTATGGATGAAAAATGAAATTGTTCTTTAAATTTTGACAAAGAATTGATTTTAGATTGAAAATTGAATTGAATTATTAAAAATGTTGAATTCTATATTCAAATTAAATTCCATTCCATTGATTCTGAATGTGTGATTTATTTGGATTTGAATTTTAGAATCAAATACAATTAATCTTGATTGGTTCAAATTCAAAATTTTGTAATTCAGCAGATTTTTTCCCCCCTGCTTCGAATCCTTACCCCCATAAATTTAATCCCAGATTCCCGTTCAGCTTGAACTTGCAAGCTTTCAGAGATACGCATTTTACTTATAACAAGTGAAAAATGACATTCTGTAATCAGGAATCGATTCTTGGATCTTTGGTCTGTCCTGATCTGGTTTGTCCTCTATCCAGGGCCAATAATTTTCACACGTTAACGCATAATTGAGTTTAACTGTGGTAACTGGTGAACGTATTGTCCACTTGTAACTATCCACATTCATAATCCACGGAAACACATATTTGGCAATATGCTTCCATGCAATTAATATTGAATTAATTCATAATGATACATGATGGTTGTCCAATCGCCGTTACTATGATTGAAGATGGCTTTGAGTGGCCGATGGCTCAGAAGTAGAGCATCGGCGCGCATAACCAAAGGTTCCTGGTTTGATTCTATTGTATAGGTTTTAATTTTTCAATTAATTGGGTTTGTTTTCGCTCTCAGAATTTATCTCGTGGACAACCATCAATTTATGTTATGTTATGTACATAATTTATTTATTTTTTCTAAAGGGGGGATGTCTAATAGAGAGTGGAGGAGGTTATATAATGATTAGTTACATACCCTGTACTCATCACAAGACATGGTCAAAATAGTCAAGTCTCATAGATTACGATGAACAGGATATGCAGCGCCGAGTTCAGGGTATTGATTGGCAAACCCGTTGGGAAGATCTATATGCAGATAGAAGGATAACATTAGAATGGACCTGAAAGAGATAGGGATTAATTACGTGGACTGGATAGAACTAGCTCAAGATAGAGATAAAGGTGTAATGAGGTGGAATAGATAGAACTAGCTCAAGAAAAGGATAGGGTGTAATGAGGTAGACTAGCACAAGATAGGGGTAGGTGGCGGTAATGGAGTCCAAATGCCATAGAGGAAGTAAGGGGGATATCAGACATGATTCTTTTATTATATTGTTATCCTTGATGTTTACTGCTATCAAAATAATCAAGAATCTATCTTAATATCAAAATTCTCTCTAACTCGAGTCTTAGCACTCGAATTCCTGAAACCCTCTTCACTGGCCGTATAGTCTAAGGTGCCACTCAACCAATAGACTAAACTGCCAATGACAGGGAGATTGAGGTTCAAATCGGTAGTACTAAGGGTGGTTTTTCACTTTCCCTCCACACAAATGCAGCTACACATCCTCTCAAATTCAACCTTAATCATCCTTAACCCAATAGTGTGAATAATACACAGGCTAAAAATATAAGTCTGAATATTTTTCCCATCCAAATAAAATGGCAAAATTTAGAATCGGGGGATATTTCCACATGTTTCAGTTCAGTTTACTTGTCGTTTCATTTAGCTGCCGTTAAATTGTAAATTGTATCACCATGAACTTTGTGTTCTAATGATCTTGCACATATTCACTTTTTCTTATTGGTAGGTAGATTACTGAATGTACAATATACAAATAAACAAGTAATATATTTGTAATCTGGGATAAGATATTTGCAAATATTTTATATTGTAAATGCTGAGTTTAATGGAATCAATAAATCGAGGATAAAATTTTAATTGTAATTATGAAATCTATATTTTATTTATTTTTAACTTTAATTTATGTACCCTTAGGTTTGACTCTTTGAACCATTTTTCTCCTTGCTGTTTGCAGAAGTTGATCGAGATGCTCCGAGAGGGGGATCAGAATGTCAGTGCCCGACTGACCACGTTGGAAGTGGATTGTGCCAAGTCGTCCATACAAAATGTGATACAGACCAATGTCAGTCGACTCGCAGACCTGGTGAGCTGAAACCTTCCCAGAACTCCGCTTCTTGTAGGACTTAAATTAGTTTAATGTTTAAATTCAGATTCACACATTCGCCGAAAATAGAGATAAGAATTTTCTTGAGTGGCATAACAATTCACACACTGGCAAAAATGTATGTTGACCAATGAGGCTTTACAACAAACTCAAAATAGCTGATTACCGACATAATTTGTATTCTAGTGAATAGACAAATTTTTAAGATTCACATTACAACTGTCCTACCCTGGGTCCCTTATGTTGTTGTTTTGTCGGGATGGGGCTATGGGGAACGGGTTGGAGCTCAAGAGACAAATAGAAATGGGTTTTGATGCTATTTATTATCAGTGATACTATTATTGTAGTCTACATAAATGGCTAGGTACATATAAATACAACATTCTATCCATCTACCAAGAATGAAGACACAAGTTTGAACAGGCAAATGCAGAATACAAGCCTAAACTTCTTTTTTTAATCAATAGACAAGCACAAGACGTGTATTAATCACAACTTGTGAATGTGTCGAATGCCAGGCCTCCACCGTGGTTCGGATCCCACGTTAATCTGTAGGTCCTCCATTTCATCTCGCAATCACCCTATCATTACACATTAGCGTAAGTGCGTATAACCCGAACGGATAGTAAGACGCGGTGCTAATAATAATAATAATAAAGTGGTGGTGGTGGTTGTTAATTATTTTATTTCAAATAATTCCCCCCCAATAGTCTGCTAGTATCTCACTTTGTAGGTGCATGAGCACTGGTTGAGTCGGTTGGTTCAGGCGCATGAGCACTGATTGAGTCGGTTGGTTCAGGCGCATGAGCACTGATTGAGTCGTTTGGTTCAGGCGCATGAGCACTGATTGAGTCGTTTGGTTCAGGTGCATGAGCACTGATTGAGTCGGTTGGTTCAGGCGCATGAGCACTGATTGAGTCGTTTGGTTCGGGCGCATGAGCTCAGATTGAGTCGGTTGGTTCAGGCGCATGAGCACTGATTGAGTCGGTTGGTTCAGGCGCATGAGCTCTGATTGAGTCAGTTTGTTCAGGTGCATGAGCACTGATTGAGTCGGTTGGTTCAGGCGCATGAGCTCTGATTGAGTCGATTTGTTCAGGCGCATGATCTCTTATTGAGTCAGTTTGTTCAGGCGCATGAGCTCTGATTGAGTCAGTTGGTTCAGGCAAATGAGCACTGATTAAGTCGGTTGGTACAGGTGCATGAGCTCTGATTGAGTCGGTTTGTTCAGGCGCATGAGCTCTGATTGAGTCGGTTGGTTCAGGCGCATGAGCTCTGATTGAGTCGGTTGATTTTGAAATTTGATTGAGTCTTCCAAGTTGATGTTGCAGTACAGTACAAATAAAGCTGGAGTTATTTCAAGTCGTGCTGAGTGGGCATCACCAATGAGTCTTAAATCTTGTGATTGGCTTGAACCGTCACTTAATAACATTTCTGCTATTGTGTTTCTGTGAACGTGTGAATCTATAGTAATTTGTTAAAAATTAGTTTCAGCCTTTTAAAAAATCTATAAGAAGTCATTTAGAGCATTAACACCGAAAAAAGATTTGGAAGAAAGTACAGAAAATGTGGATTAAAAAACAATACAATGAAACTGATGGTTTTCTAAATGTTAAAATTAGATCAACATAAGGAATGCTTATGATGATTGTTTTTTACTAATATTATCATATTAATAATGTGAAATCAGGGTTGATAAGCAGCTGGAAAAGTTAAGGAATTCGGTGTCATAGAGAAAAGTCAGAGACATTTAAAAAAAAAGTCACTGAAATTTGTTCTCTTGTCTTAATCTGATGTCTAAATTTGTTCTCTTTGCATTTCCTTGTAGCTGAGCAAGAGCGAGTCACGCTGGAGAGAACTGAGCCCACAAGTGTCCCAACTGAAGAATCAGTATAAGCAGTTGGAGGCCAACGAGACTCGGCTGCTGGCAGCCCTGCAAGATATCCGGCTGCCTGTGGACTTTGTACCGACACCTTCACAGACAGTTTCTTCAGAAGGTACATACATACATACCTCACTAAGGTCAAACTTAATTGGGTTTCTCATTAAGAATTTCATGTGACTATGTTTTTGTGTTTTGTTTCATAAGCCTTACCGACCCCAAAATAGGCGGCAATATTTTCCCAAAAACAGTCTTTATAAAATCCTTATTGCATTAAATAAGAGCACCCTTGGATAATACATAATAAATCTTGTACCTTTGAGGACTGAATGAAGTTATATTGATATAAATTGATATAGTTTTTAATGGCTGCATCATATAAGTGCTTTTTACGACTTAACTTTGGTAATATATGGACCTTGACACTTTAAATCGGGGATTCCCAACCTTTATCACTTCAGGGCACACTTAGTTGAAGACACTATTTACACAGCACACTTGTGTAAAGGCTGTAATATAATACATTTTTCTATTAAAATTCAGATAAAAATTTAAATGGTTCGTATCGAGATGCAGTTGAAAGAGAATAAGTGTATTTTGTTATCGATGCTCTCATCTACTTGCAGATCAAATTTTCTGTTTTGTTTAATTTAATTATTTCAACAATATTTTGGCTTCTGTCCTCGGATATTAGAGCAATAAATTGGCTTATCATATGATTGGATAGCGACTTTTTAAATTTGCTCTATAGATTCTTTTACAAGCATTGTTCCAACAATACCCTGATAAGTTGGCCAAGTTACATTTTTGCCAATAACATTGTTTCGTGTTTTTTGCGATCCATTCAGCAACTTTGAATGACACCTCAGGTGCATTGTCTGAAACATAAGGTAGGAGTGTATTATTATTATTATTAGCACCGCGTCTTACTACCCGTTCGGTTTATACGCACTTACACTAATGTGTAATGGTAGGGTGATTGTGAGATGAAATGGAGGACCTACAGTTTAACGTGGGATCCGAACCATGGTGGAGGCCTGGCATTCCACACATTCACAAGCTTTGATTAATACACGTCTTGTCAGAGGTGAAGGAAGGGTTTGGCAATCGGATAAATCTGTGCCGGGACCAAGGATTGAACCCCGGACCCCCAGCACAGAAGTCTGACACCTTACCCCCTAGACCGCCAGGTCAAGGTAGGAGTGTAGAGTATGTGAAAAAAGGTCAGTGATTTTGCTGTTTTTGTAGCAATTTTTTTTTTTGTCAAAATATATCAAATATTTATTTAGTAGAAACATATAGTTTAATTTTCTTCACATGGTGTAACCAACAATTGTTTAATATCTGTCAAGGGTGACCTGGAATTTAATTACAATTTTTTTTCTCTTCATTTAAAAAGCTTATCGCCTAATGCTGCTATGCTCATGACAGATATTCAACAACTGTTGAAGAAAATTAAACTACATGTTTCTACTGGAGCCATATTTTATTTATTTTTGCCAAAACAATGTTTTGCTATGAGAACTTCAAAAACACCTACCTTTTTTCATGTTCCCTACACTCCAACCTTAAATTCTATTTTAGTTGTTGCCTTGTGTTCTAATTTTAAAAGACCTTCAAAATAATATGATGATGGTTTTTGATAGTGAGATTTTTGGTGGTTAGATGCAGCTTCATTTTGCTAGGAACCTTTGTTTCATTGATCAGGCATTCTCCACAAAAGACACAAACTGGTCGCTCACAATCTTCATTCCAAGTGAAACTAATTGTTATAACACTTTAGGAGGCTTAAAGCTGGAACTAGCAGTAAGATTTATCCCGAGATGGTTTGTTTAATTAAATACCCTAGGAAATGTTGGTGGCACATGGCTTGGGAAACACTGCTCTAAATAGTAAAAATATTACTTGGATACAAAATGACTGATAAAATGAAATGGTCAAATCTTCTATTATTCATATGAATTTTAACTTTTTTATTTTTTATAACTATTTTTTATATAACTTTTTAGTATTTTCAGCTGTCGAATATTAGGCTTCGTAATTGATGAATCTGGGCTTCAGAGGAAAAAAAAAGCTCAGATTGTAATGTAGTTGATTTTTGGACTGCTCTCATATATTTAAAAAGTCATGGATGAAGGTATTTTTCTTTAAAGTATCGTATGTAAATTATCCTTTTACTTCATCCATGGAGAATCACGCGTTTTCGCAGAATAGTCCGTAAAAGGATTTCACTAGAAAAACTTGTTTACTTTTCTCAAAATATAACTCCGCAGTATTTAACAAACTAGCGAGAAAAGCCAGCTCCCTATATCCAATAGGAAGCTAGCTTTCACTGCACCTGTTGAAGAGAAATACCTGATTGGTTACTCTTGACAGCGTCGCGAGATATACAAGCAAGGGACACATCCACATATAATGAAAAATATACGTAGAAGGTAAACAGAATGTGCCAGTGAAGGAGAGAGAGTAGACGTAAACAGAAGGTGCCGGTCAAGGAGAGAGAGTAGACGTAAACATAAAGTATAAGTGATCACAATCAATACAGACTTTAATTTCATCAATGTGTAAAGAAATAAATAATAAAGAGTGTACAACATAAACAGTTGTATTAATATCAAACATTCCATATCACAATAATTGGCGCTCAAGCACGGAGCTATAAATACCAATTATATCTAATATTATTCCATATCATCAGAATTGTCGCCCAATATCGGGGCAATTATATGTGAATAATACCGTTATATAATAATTGGCGCTCGATCACGGAGCTATAAAAAACCAATTATACATCAAACATTACCATAGCATTATAATAGGCGTACAACGCGCGACCGGAATATAATAATTGGCGCTCGATCACGGAGCTATAAAAACCAGTTATATCAACAAACATTCAACTTAATCACAATAGGCTCCCCATCGCGGGACATTACATCGTCAAATCATCGATATCGTTACAATTGTCGTCCAAAAGTGGGGCAATTACTTTATCAAAATCGTCGATAACGTTACAATTGTCGCCCAATCGCGGGGCAATTAAATAATTAAATCATCAAACTTCCGATACGATACAAGATTCACCAATAATGAAGCCTAATTTTGACAGCTGAAAATAATCAATTTAGATCCATTTTTTGCCATTCTAAACTGTTATACACATTACACATTCATATGAAAAAAAACCTAGAAGTAATTCAATTTTATTTGTGTTGGCTATTAATAACTTGATTTTTCAGTTTAGAATGAAATATTACAAATATTTGTACAATAAAACATGTGGCATAGTGCATTAAGTCATATAAACGACTAGAGATGTGCAAAATCAACCTTTTCAATTTGAAGCAAACTCAAATCGAACGAATGAAATATTCTCAAAGCCGAATCAAAGTTTGAATATTTTTTGTTGGTTGTTTAATGTTTGAAATAAAATTATATTAAGGTAATTTATATAAAACTTTATACACTAAAATTACTTGGAAAATGTTTTGTTCTATTCTGATAAATCAAGTTGTTGTTATTAACAATACGTACAGTTCAACTAACACGCTACTCTTGCAATAGACTAGACTGCCAATGATAGGGAGATCAAGGTTTGAATCTCGGTTGGGTGTACTGAGGTGTTTTTTTTTCCAAAATGGTTTTCCACTCTCCCTTCATGCTAACACAGGTACACTTCCTCTATATATAACCTTCCTAATTTCTAAAACCATTAGCATAATTAGTGCATATGTGGATAACCTGCACAAGTATTAAGATGCATAGATAAAAAAAATCATATTTTTTGCATATGAATATTGATTTGTAATGTATTTGACATCTCAGAATTGCAATAATTGCCCATAAATTGGTATTTTAGTAGGGGTGTGCGAAGCTTCAAAAAATTTGAAGTCAAAGCAAATCTTGCTGTACTTCGTATTTGATTCGAACCCATGTTCGGCTTCGGCATCTATTCGAAGCTTTGTCTGCTATTTGAAGTCTAGTGATTATATTACACTTATATTAGAGCGCTGCGAGTACTCGGATTATGAGCTTCGAGCCGAGCTCGTCGCTTATGCTCGAGATTTAGATCGAAAGTTTTGAAGGCTTGTCATTTTCGAGCTTCTACTTGATGTACTTAATAATCAATTTTTAAAATGCAATAGTAAGCATGTTTTAATTGAGATAATATCAACATTTCAACTTATAAATCATTTGGTTACTTAACAAATTGTTAAAAATTAATTTCAATTTTCACATTAATAACAGAGCTTTAAAACCACAAGTAAATTTATTCATTATTGTCGTCAATTTTGAATTATACTTGATTGAGGTTGTTTACTTGTATTGCCATGACAAAGCAATGGAAACAAAAATAGCTAAAAAGATTATTAAATAAATGAATGATTCTTTTTTACTATTTTACCTGGTCCCTTTCTAAAATAATAATTCATGTTAAATTAAAAATGTAATATCAAGAATATATTATTATATTAAATTTTTTCAAACTTAAGATATTTAAAACTCGTATTAATTAATATGTTTAGCTACAAAACTAGCTCTAGTTTAGTTACTATTTAGTTATAGAATTATGTTGGTTGAGCTGTTTAAAATCAATGTTGATCTTGTTTATTGCAACATATATTTTACCAACCTTAGCACATTTATATTAAAAAAGCATATACTATTTCATATTGTTTGCTAGAAATATTATTTTAGTCATATTATTTTTTAATTTTAAAGTATCAGCTTCAACTTTTATACATATTAAAAATTGAGATGAAATAAATTTTCAATAAAATAATGTCTAACGAGAGCCCAGACACGTGATCATGCACGATTACACTAAGGAATAATAAAAAAAATAACAATCACTTCAAATTTCTAATTGTTTATGATTCTTATGTTTTATTATAAGGTAAATTAAGTTACTGAAGTATATTTTGGGGAAATATTAGCTTATTAAAACGTCAATTTTATAAACTTTGTATCAAGACAGTGTAGAAACACTACACTAATGTAAAGTGATAGTGAAGGAAGCCAACCTTAAAGGATAGTTAGGTTAGGCCTAGATATAAACAAACACACTTCTCTATTTCTTCTCACACTTCTCACTTTTTCAAACTACCACAGTTGCACATTGTTTTAAATTTTTGGAAATATTTATTTTTCATTTGAAGAAACATTAATGAAACAGTAATATTTCCGAAAATTCAAAGCAATGTGCAACTGTGGTAGTTTGAAAAAGTGAGAAGTGTAAGAAGAAATAGAGAAGTGTGTTTGTTTATATCTAGACCTAACCTAACTATCCTTTAAGGTTGGCTTCCTTCACTATCACTTTACATTATTGTACAGTGTTTCTACACTGTCTTGATAAAATTCCAAGCCATCATGCAATTATTCATTTTATTAACTTTTTTATAATTGTTAGTGTAGTTTTAATGTCCTTAAAGACACGAGTGTTGTTCTTATTTTTAAATTGTGTTTTATAAGTGTTATTTCTAATTTTAAAACCTGTATTTCCATTATTTAACTTTTTTTTTTCAAAAGTATGGTATTTACTCTTTATAAAAATGAGTACTATTCATATTTTAAGAACATATGTTTTAATATACTTTTTAACATTTTAAAATTATGAATATACTCTAACTCAGGAGCTTTTAGAATTACTCGACTCGAATGAAAAAACCCAAGCTCGCAGACCCCTAACTTATATTTTACATCATATAAAAATGAACTGAAACTACCTCAAGAAATAAAATAGATTTTTTATGTTTTGAGTGTTAGGACAATATTGCTTTATTTTCTTGGTGGAACTTGGAGAATTTCCTTAACACTTTGAATTTCAAGACGCACATAACATTAAACTTCTAACCGCCTTGATCACAAACATAGATTAGTATCAACTGAAGATAAATATATTCCTCTTGAAAATGTAGATTTATATAAATAATAAGTTTTTTATTTTCAGTGTGCTAAACTTTTGAAGTATTTCCTGAATACTGAAAATATTTTTTTAATATTCTAAAATTCACTCCCGCAGCCAATTCACTTGTTTACTACAAGAATCAATAAGTTCAATTCAAATTCCTGTTAATGTGTAGGCTAGCAGCAGACTTGAGAGATAGTTGAGGGCGTGTTCAAGGAACATGACATTTTTTAAATTATTTAAAAAAAATATATGCAAATAGTGAGTACTTGTAAACGAATATGGCTGTTAATTTAGATTAAATCTAAGATATCTTACAAAAAATTAAATTAAATCTACAAAAATTGGTTATTTTATACAGATTACATGTAGAATTAATTTATAAGTAAAATTATTATCATCAAGGTCAGATTATTTTCGAGGTTGGATATAGCCTATAGGCGCTTTTAAAATCAGAACTATATATTATCTAGTAATTCACATGGTAAGATTTAAATGGATTTATAAAATCAAAAGTTTCCTTGTTGATTTGTAAAACAGAAAAACTAAAATTTTAAAACACTGGATATCTCAAACCTGTAAATGCACCTGCCGAATTAACTTAACTTGTATTTTTCTATAACGTTGTTCATGTTTTCGAACGTCCATTAACTCTTGTGTTTTGTTAATTTGTATCTTATGTGAAACACCATGCAGGGAAAATCGAATGATATCAAAGCAAATACATGTTTTTTTTTACTACTCACTCAGGCTACACACATAAAGTGTTTTTAATACAAAGGTAAAGTGAATATAACATTTATATGTTGGCTAAACTGCAAATATATTAGTGTTAAGAAAAAATAAATATAACATTTAGTTTGATGTTAGATAAATATACTCAATGTCAGCATAATATTTTTACTCAAAATTAAATATAAAAATATTCAAACTTCGATTCGGCTTCGAGAATATTTCCCATATTCGACTTGACTTAGCTTCGAACCAAAAAAAAGTGGACTTCGCACACCCCTTTATTTTAGCTGTATATATTTTTATTGGCAAAGCCTTGTAATCGTCGAAGCTGAATTTTTTTTCGAAGCGAACTCAAAGCTGATATTGGTTTCAAAGCCAAGTTAAGTTTCAGAGTTTGACACATTCGATTCAAGTTCACTTCGAATTGAATACATGGTCTTTGCAAACCCCTAATCAAATTGAATTATGATTTGTTTATCATTTACTACAATCTTGTTCACTCTTATTAAAATCTTGATTAATAAATGTAAAACTTTATTCTTTTTTTTTTAGAGCCACAGTCTTTTAGTGAAAGGCAGCTGAGCAGTAACTCATCCACCGCCCAGCCCTAATGTAAAGTATTAACAATATTTTTATCATGCAGATGTAAAGTGACAGCATTAAAACTTTTACTTAGTGAAAGTGCGGCAATATTTCTTTATTCCTTATTTAGTGTAAAACTGATAAAAGGAATATTTGGGAACAAGTAATAATTTTTGTGTGTGTGTGTATTTTTTTATTTTTTTTATCCACCCCAAAAGTTGTACATCAAATCTAAGGGTGTGTGAGTAGACATTTCCCACTTCGAGTAGAGTTTAAATGAAAACTAGTTTTTTTTTTTTAGTTTGAGTTGTATCGATCATTATTCTTACAAGAAATATTTCAAGTTGAATTTATCTAATACATCCATGCATAAACCATAAATAAGTACGAACATATATATTTATTTATTTTAATTCATATAATCACACAAATTTGAGTTTTTAATAAATTTAAATATACAATTTTTTTTGGATTAGACAAAAGTAAATATTGAGGGAATCTATTTGCTATAAAAGTATATCTTAAAATTGAATAAAATGAATTATACTAGGAATTTTTGAGGAAAAGATAGAAAATTCTGATTACTCAAATTTTTTGGGTTTTGTAAAAATCTTTGAGTGGAGTTCGAGCAGCTATTAAAACTAAACTCGAAGTCGAATTTCAGAGTACTTGCATACCTCTAATCAAATCCCAACTTTAGAATGCATATTTAACCTAGTTTAACTCATATAAAAGTATACCCCAAAGAGTAAAGTAAGGTAATCTTACTAACTAGAATTTTGTACATAATTTTACAAACTTTATCACAGCTATATGATCAAATCTACAGATTGTTAATTCATGTGTTTATTAAAATCTCTATATTCTCAAAAACATGGGTAAATAAACCTTTGGCCACAATCTTGCCTGGTGGAATCTTCAAATAGCATCAAAAAGGATTTTTTTTAAACTAAAAATTACAATACTTATTCACAATAATTATAGAAGCACAGTAAAAACCCGACAATCCAGATCTCATTCATTCAGTTGCTATCAATTGAATTGTACCAGTTTTGAAGTTACAATTTAATAATATTATTTGGAATAGAGCACTAGGCTAAATCATGGTATAAACTAGGAGGGATAGCCAGCACACCTACCTTGGTGATACTGGAGTAGAAATCTAGATAAAACAATAAAAAGCATACAAATAAATGACATTCAACCTTGCAGTTCAACCAAGAGCATCAGTCTATTCTCTTGACCTGAAGAAGCTGTCTGTGACAGTGAAAGCTTGTCCTTAGAAATGTGTTTGTGTGTGGTTTTTTTAGTTTACTTTTACATCAATTAATGTTTCCAGCCTGTCGTGACTTATAATCTAACTTAAAGACCAGGACAGGCACAACATCCAGTCCCCAGCTGTTAATCTACAAATGTGAAAGGCTAGACCCAAATTTCACCAATGATAAATTTTTTTAACATGCTAGGAATCAAACCTGGGACCCTTGGTTCAATAGGCAGACATGTACTGACTGAGCTAAGGTGTCAGACTGTGTTTTTTTAGTGTTTTATCTAAACCATTTTTACTCCAGTATCACTAAGATAAGTGTGCTGGTTATCCCTCCTAATTTAATAATATTTAATTAGTATGAAATTGAAAATTTGGTGTTAGTGATTTGTATTTTCATTCTTCAACTATCTTCAAAAATTTAATAAAACGTATATCTTCTTGTTTGACGGTGATGGGCAGTTGTTCTAAGAGTTTTTTTCCCTAAATTACTCTCATTCTTCATACAACTGAGGTACACTCCGCTTACCCTGAAAAGTAACAGGTTTACTAGAGTAGTAAAACGCGATTCCTCGTTATCTTTGATTTGGTATTGAAAGGATCTCGATCAAGAGAATGAAAGTTCTGGTAATCTAATGAAACTACAATATTTAGAATTTGGTAATTTTTCATTGTGACAGTTAATGGGTTTTTTTTTGTTTGCTTTTTTACCCACTTCGGTGACTGAATTTTCTATGATGTCACTTTTGCTTTTTTACCCACTTCGGTGACTGAATTTTCTATGACGTCACTCTCGATTTAGACTAATGATGGCAGGGAGCTTTAGGTTTGAGTCTTGGTTGGGTCTACCTAGGTTTGTTTTTTCTCAATGGTTTCCCACTCTCCTTCCACGAAAATGCGGGTATATTACCTCTAAAATACTTCCTTCCTCATCCCTACCCTTTTAAAGTAAATTATCATACATGCGTATAGCTTGAACATTTAGTAAAACACGAGTTTTTATATTTTTTTATTTCCAGCAATTTGGTTCTAGTGATGTAGGGCAAATCAAATGTTGTCGCTATTTTTTTTTTATTATATTACAGTACAAAACATAAATAACATATTTTAATATGAGGTCAATTGAATCAAATAATATTTAAATTGTAATTTTCAAGGAATCAGAATCTAAAATTAAAAAATTATAATTATAGCTTAAGATAGACAGGAATCATGACAACTCTTAAGTCAATGATTTCCAAACTGTGGGTCGCAGCATTTTCCTGTCGGGGTTGTCATGCTTTCTGAGGCTATAGCTCTATGTTTACTTTTGAAAGTGATTACACTTCAAAATTCAAAAATAAATGTAAGCATTTGAGATGATACAAACAGTTAAGTTAGGCAGCTGTTTAGGTTCCTTTTGGTTACTTAACTCTAGACAGTTGCTTGCTGACTTAGTCTCGTGTTGAGGTGATTGGCGCTGCTAGAATAACTTCCAAGACACCCACTGCACGTGTTGATTCTCTTTAGAGACATCTTAGTTGCATTATTTTTAATCAATTTATGATAGTTAAATCATTCATGTGGGATTAACGCCCCCTCGTATGGTTTGTTGGTGATGAAGTCAAAATTCAAGTATTGAGGGTGATATTTCTTAAACGGTTTCCACCTTCCTCCCTCCACGCAAATAAAGGTACATTTTCTTTAACCAACACATACCTCACAAGTGAAACTAAATGTGTATAGTTCAGATGGGTGGTAATATTGTGAAAATAATAACTTAAAAACTAGGACATAAGCACTTGTAGGTTATCAAGGGGTTGTGGTGGCCTTAAAAAATAAAAATTGGACTCAAGCCTTGCAAAAGGTTGGAAACCACTGGTCTAAGTTATACACAGTCTTATTACACTATGGCCTTATCCTATAACCTACACCATAGTGTAAAAAGTCAAGGTAAGACTGCTACCTTTCAGGGAAAATGGAATGTTCGTTCCACTTTCCTAATCCTAATCCCTTTTGTGTAGTTAAATGCAGATATTTTGTCTGGGTATGGTGGGGAAAAAAAACTATATGGTAAATTTTTCATTACATAATTATTTAAAAATTTATTACAGTCCTTAATATTTTTACTTTTACTTAAAAGTTACATCTTTCAATCAATTTCTCTAGTTGTAACATTTGTTGTTTTGAATATTGTTTGGTTTTTAAATTGTTTGTTGTTTAAATTCTGGATTAACAAGTTTTTACTGTACGTGTATTATATTTTGTGCTACTTAGGTGATGGCTAAACATTTTGAAAAATTGTATTTTATTATAATTTAATCTTAGCTATCAAATATTGGCAAGTTAAATATCACTTGTCACATTAACATTTTGTAACTCCCAATATTATGCATTTATTTACTAAAAGGTCCAAATAAACAGTTTTAATAAACATATTTACAATAATAATAAATTCTAAACATAAACATGGCTGAATGAACTGTCCAGTTTGAAAACAAATATAACGAGGATTCATTTTTTTACAATTTTACAAAAAAAAAACTTGCCAAAATTTTATTTTTTCAACTGTTATAATTTTGTTGTGTATTTTATCTATTTTGTTACATACTAATTAAAATAACTTGCATACAAATATTAGTTTAAGACTATTTTTTAATGACATGCTTTGTTTTTCAAAAATTGGAAATTATTGGGAATCAAAAGGATTTTATTTCATTGTATTTGAAAATCTTGTAGAGCGCACGTATAATATTATCTTGAAGCTTTAACTGCCACAGTTTACGTGATGAAGATTAATAAGTGGTTGATTACAGGGATATAGCTACATGGAGGACACGTCCCCCCTTGTACCGTCGATAGAAAAAAATGACTGCTGGACACAGAAATCAAACCCAGGGCCTATGGCTTAGTGCTCCAATGCTCTACCACTGAGCTGTCCACGAAATTTGTGGATATGCGCTTTGTATTTCTTTTGTTTTATTGCTTCACTGTACTAGATTGTGACTTGTATTTGAATGTTAGTTGCAGTACATTACGACCAAAAAATAAAAGACAGTCCCAACCACTTTATTTACGCATGGTCGTGTTGATTTTGTTAATGCTTTCACTGCTATAGCCGTTTATAAACGTTCACAGTAATTTGCGTTGCCCACGCTATAGACGTTTTCGAATTTCATTCGCCAGTGTTAGATACATTTATAAACGTAGGGCTTTCTAACTTTATTTACTGCTAACACCATCTATTGGTTTTACTTAGGAACTATTATGAGGTATGTACTGTGTTCTTGTATACATTTCTCGTCAAACTGATGGATCAATATTTATTGCCGATCACGCAATTGTTTACTATTTAATGCATTTTTGGTCGTGTTTTCTTTTTGTTGTTTTGTTCAAATTAGTAGTTTAGGAGTTATTTATTAATTTATTCAGTTATTTTTATAAGTATAATTTCAACAGTTACATAGGCTTAACAGAAGGAGGGTTAATAATTGTAAAAATAGGTGAAAGTTAAGCAAAAGATTACTGCAGTTAAAAAGATTTTTCTTAATTCAGCACAGACGTGTGTACAGGTACTTTCTTAATTTAGCAGCAAAAGGGTTAGTAAATGTTCTGTCTTTTGACATATCCATTGTCTTGTCCAAATTGATTCCTCCTCCATGTCCTGTCAGCAGCCTACTTCAGCTTTCCTTGTTCAAGGTCATCTTCTTGGTCCATTTCTCCCCTTCACTTTGTTTTCTTCGAAATCTCTCAATTATGAATATATTTATTTAAATATTCTGCGCTCTACAAGAATGTCAAGGCAAGTGAACCTAAAATGGGTTTATAGCCTTTTGATTTATAATTATTTAAAATTATTACCCTAAGGTTCTACTTATTTGTTTATATTTGAATACAACTAGTTATAGAATTTATTTTGCCAACTGAAACAAAACTCAATTTTGGGAGAATCTTAGTCTTTTTTAATATCACGTAATGGTAATCAATAAAAGCAATTTTTTGTGTGTTTTTGTTAATATATAATAGTAAATAGTTGATGTTATTTTTTATGTGTGTAATTTTGATCGGGTATTTACATTAAGCAATACTTGATTGTGGTTTTGTTTTAATTTCTGGCTTCATTAAGCTACATTTTATTTCCTTGGGATTTTTAGTCTAGTTTTGACAACAATATAAGAACATTTTAAATCGCCTTGAAAAAAAAAATCCTACTTGCTCAATGTTAAAAATAAATGTCTATTTGCAGTGTATAAGTTTCCACATCAATGTTTAAAGGTTTATTAATATTATATTGAAAAGAAGGATGTGTTATCATAGATCCATGTGATGTATATGTGACTTGCCTTGTGAGATTGTTGAACTTATTAACATGTTGGGTGTATAAAAATTAGGGATGTGCTAAGCTTTTTTTGAAAAAAAATTGCTTTTACAATAATTACGAAGCTGTGTAAGGTTGTTACTTTTCGGGGTAAACTTAGGGAACATTACAAATTAATATTCATATGAAAAAATTTGAAATAATGGAATTGCATGTTGTGATAACTTGATTTATCAGATTAGAATGAAATATTGCAAACAATTGTGCAATAAAACATGCACCAAAATCATTTAGGGAATAAAGTTATATAAAATAAGCGCAATATATTTTTTCAACCATAAAACAACCCAAAAAAAATTATTCTGTGTCTGGTCTGCCTTTGAAAATGTCTTATATTATTTGGGTTTGCTTTGAATTGTAAAAGTTGCTTTTGCACAACCCTAATAAATATGATGCACGCTTCAAGTACTGCAATGAGGCCCACATCTTTGAGTTGTGTATGGACCTTAATTAATGTTTTATCTTTTAACAAATTAAATGGGGAGGAGCCATTCAAATATTTTAATTCACAAACTATTTGAATCCTTAAGAAGATTCAAATATTTTTTTAATCTCAGGTGTTTTTTTTAGTTGTTTAAGATCAAATTTAGATCTTTAATGATACTTATGGTGAGTTTATTCCAACATAATTATGGGTCAGATTGAACCTGTTCACGGAAAATTAATTCACCTCATAACTAGAAAAAATACAACTCCTCATAACAACATTTTGTTACTATTTTTACTTTCTATAACAACCTAAAAATCAATTTGAACAAATTCAAAAACAAAGATTTTTAAAAAAATCCTATAAAGGCGGGAAAGTTAAATTTTTAATGTTTTAATATGTCTTCTAAGATTTGGATTCGTAAAAAATTGGACTCGACTCCACCCTAATAATAAACACCAAATTTTCGTGTAAGTTTTAATACATAGGCCTAGATTAAATAAATAAAATTGGTCTATTATTTGTTTTAATTTCAGATTCGACACCATGACCTATCTGAGTTCTTGTGCATAATCATGTCCTATATTATCATTTATCATCTAACTTCAAAAATCTAACCACATTTTTTAAGATAAAAAACAATCTTCATTTATAAACCACTCATATTAGAGTAAAAGTGTCAATAGTTTTATAAAAAAAATTTGCCCCATGTTTCAATACCCATCAGGGCAATGCGCATACAAATTAATTAAATAACAGCTTCAGTGGTCGTGCAGGCTAAGACATTGCTCTCACAATATACTGAATTGTCAATTTTTGGGAGGTCAGGGTTTTAATCCCCACCTGGTGTATTTGGCTACAAACAAGAAAAACATGGAGGAGTCAGTTTGTTTTATATCAGGGAAATGGCAGGGAACTTGATCATAAATAAGGAGAAGTTATGGAATTTCAACACTTGACTCTGCACTTAAACATTTAAACAAAAGTGAGAGGTTTGGTTTATTATTGTTAGCAAAAAGCATTGCCTGGAATGACAGTCTTAACATGAGAGGAATGGTTTCTTTTATACCACATTTACACAGAAACACAAGCCATACCTTAAACACTCTACACAGTACTTAAAAACAACATAAACTTGTGTGTGTTATTGTATAGCAGCACTTAGGATTGTTTTTTAATATATGTATTCAATATAACAAACATAAAACTCGTCATTCTTAAAGAAAAGCTGCAATAAAGGTCGGTTTGGAATATATTTTTTTTTAATGGTTTCCCAATATTCCTTTACATAAATGTGGATACCTTTCTCGTCCTTATCTCATAAGTGTAAATATGTGAATAGCCCAGCCATTGGTTAAGTATGGGGCACATAAAAATTAAATGAATAATTGCTAGAGCCCCGTAAAAATGGTGAGACGCGATGAAGCAAAAAGTACCATACAAAGATGGAATCATGTACTTTTTCCTTTGATAGTTTGTAGATATGATTTACAATGTTTTTGAAAAGTGAATAAAACTAAATTGTCTTGTTACACGAAACCCTTCTATAAAATGAAATAACACTTCTTTTACAAAAAAAAAATCTTTTAATAAACATGAAATTAAGAAGAAATTAAGCGGAAATTTTGAACATGCTGTAATTTGATTAATATTTTCTTGTAGTGTAAGTTTTCTTTAGGCCACAAAATTGTGAAATATGCAGACAAACTTGACAAAGAATTTTAAAGCAAATATATAAGGTTTCAATAATAAATTTTAAATTTATATATATTGTCTCAATATGTAACACCTCAGATAACATGTAATTTTGAATAAACACGAAAGAACACCAAAAAGTGAGATTTAAAAAACGAAATTTAACTAAAAATAAAACAATTTTTACGGGGCTCTAGTAATTGCATAATTTTTACCATTCTTATTGTGTTAATATTTTGAAAGGTCAGCCGAGGTGACGATATAACTATTTATACTTATTATCTCACTTGGGTTCCTTCCACCACCTTTACAAGCACAATCGCAGTGGATTAAAGGTAAACTACTATTGTGGATTTACATGTTTGCTGAAAAATAAAAGCAGGACAAATATGTGACAAGGTGTCCATGTACTTAAAAATTGCTTGGAATTTCACAACAAAACTAAAAAAAAAAATCTAGAATATTTGTTAATTATGGACTTTACCCCTAAAGTTTTTCAACTATTAAGCATTTGTATTGAAGAAAAGGTGAACTGAAAAACTAATCACGCTGATTTACCCCTCCCCCCATAAACATCAACAGCGTGACTTAACAATAGTCACTTTTTTTGACAATGAAATTTAATTCCTTTGTATTATATAAAACTCTCTAAATTGTCTGACATAAATATATTTTTTTTATTATTATTCCTATAAAAACAGGAAATTTTGCTCTAATAAAATAGTGCCATCAGCTTGACTCTGTCAGCTCTGTCAGCTCTGCTCTACATTATCTGTTTGGAAGACCTAATCACATTTCAAAACGGTTTTAATCACTGCGTCAATCAGTCATAAGCAGACCAGTGAGGAGTTTTGAATTGGTTAAATGAATAGAATGTGTATCTGTGTATTGAGCTGTATTACAACACAACCGCTATAGTGTGAAAACATTCAATGTAACACTAATCTAAAATATCCACTCTAAAATGAAAATCGCCCATTTCGTGTTGAAAAGAATTTTGGGGTTAAAATACATTTCTGCTGGCATATGCCACTCAAGCATATTTTCTCTTCTATTTTTGGCAAGTGTATGAATCAAGCAAGGTTTTTAATTTTTAATTTATTATATCTTCATAGAATACTTTAGAATGGCCTAGGGGAAATACAGAAACATTAAATTTGCAGTTGTAGAAAGTTCCAGAGACGAATAGGAGAAATTGATTCTATCTCTGTTTAGGATATAAGACCGGTTGTTAAAACATCATTTGGGGCAAAATATTTTATTTGAAAACTGTATATATATTAATATTTACCTCTGTAAATATGTAAATAAATAAATTTTAAAATACAAGTTGAGTCTTTGCTTCAATACCCTTCATTCCATTTTTACTAATTTGGACCTATAGTTTTAAAATCACACTTACCGGTAATATACTGACCCTGTACTTACACCTATTTTAGCTAAATTGTATAAGTGAGTAAACATCTAAAATGTATGCCATAAATAAAGTATCTGAAGAACATAGTTTGCGAAGCTGATTTTTAAATGCACAAAGATTGCAGTGCATACTTTATTTACAATGAAAGCTTACATACTATCATATGAATTGCACCATAGTGGAAACAAACAAGGTAAGCTTTCTACCATTCAGGAAATATAGAGTACATTTTCAAGCATATTAGAACATTTAAAATAATATTTTATGTCTGTATTAGCCACATATAAAAATTTGCATGGACATAAGTAACTTTTTTCTTAGCACCGCATCTTAATACCTGTTCTGGTTGTACACATGTATACTAATTACGTTAATGAGTTAGAGATTAGGAAGGTTGAATTTAGAGGACGTGTACCTGCATTTGTGTGGAGGGAGAGTGGGAAACTATTTTGAAACAACCCTCAGTACACCCAAAAAGGATTCGAACCCCGATCTTCCGGTCATTGGCAGTGTAGTCTTGACACAAGAGAGCCGCCTTAGATCATGTGGTCACTGAAGCAGGTAACTTAGCATATTAATAATATGATAAAGAGTTGGATTGAATCATATTCTTATCTAATCTTTAAACATAATACACAATTATTTTAGTAAAATTTTGGTTTAGGAAATTAGCACTATAACATATGCTGGTAGATTACCTCTAAAATGTTAACTTTCCTAGTCCCTACCCCATCAGAGTATTTAAGAATGAGGTAGCCCAATGGCTAAATAATATTATAATAATGGAAATTGATAAAAATATATAAAAAGGAAAAGATAAACTAATAAGTGTAAATTTAATGAGAAAACCCACCTAAGGAAAGAGGAAAAATGTGGTAAGAATCTAATGCAGTGCACAAAGGTACCTTCGATCTTCTTTAGTAGAAGTAGTAGTCACGCATTTAAACACTAATAGAGTAATGTTTAGGCATTGTTGCATATTTTGTTACATGAGGCCACATTTCAAGAGCACGTGTTACAACAGTTGAATTTTCAACCCATCTTATGGCACAACATTTTTTGGGAAAGACAGTGCTATCAGTTACTTTCATGTAATCTTCTCTTCTCGCTGGTGTGTCCTTAAATAAGTAATAGAGACAAGATAAAACTCGCTCCACATCCCAGGTTGATGATAATGAGCCATGAATGATATGAAGCCCACAACTGCTGGTATGAATTACTGCCATGTTTGTGTCTCTTTTCAATTGATCACACACCAGGTCATAAAATTTCCAATTGATATTTGGAGCATCCATGGATAGTTGCAGTAGAGACTGTTTCGGAAGACCAATTTCAGAACTCATCTTTTCAAAGGAAGTGAACATATCTTCTGCAGTAGCATGGCCCAGGAAATATGAATGGATGTAACAAGACTGCACTTTATCTGCTTCCCAGTGGCAATTATGGTAATCTAACTGCTTCTCCTGAAGCTTTCTGTTGAGGCTTTCATCGAATGACAAAACATACGAATCTTGTTTCTTAAACTTCTCCATGAGTGCAGACTGAAAATAAGGAGCAATGCCAAAACAACATATACATGCACATTTTGTTTCTTCCAATGAAAAACTTTTTGCAATTCCACTGTCATAAAACTTTTTTTGAACAGGCATAATAGTCCGATATCTTCGCATGATTTGTATGAATAGTAATTGCTGCATACTTTCAGGGCCCAAATAATTTCAGCCTTTAGAGTTTCCTGTCCAGTTAAGAAGGAGCTTACTATCTGCTGTTCTTGTAGTACTGGTTCTGAATCAGTAGCCACAGAACTTGAAGATTGCTCTGGTTGTGTACCACTGATAAAATAGTGAATTCCAAAAGGGGTTTTTTTACACGCAAGACTACATTGTTTTTTTTCCATTCATGACTTTTTAAAGCAGACACCCCTATTTTGGCTATGTTAAATACTGAAGAGCATATGCTACATCTGGCTTTGTTCCTGTCTGGCCCTTTTACAAGCCATTTATTAAATTCGGGGTTGTGTAACCACAAATCATTGAAAGCACAGTTCCCCGGTATATTGACACGTAAATAAAACAAAACAAAGCAAAAGGCGATTGATTCCCTGCCTTTACGTAACACACAGTATTAAAAGTTACAAAAAAAAATCCATTTAAGAATAATGAAACAAGAGTTTATTTATCCATGGCAGATTACTTGCTATCACACTTTAAGGTTGGGTGCTAGTGAGCGCAAATTTAGTGCGTTAATTTTGCAGTTTTTCATAAACATTTTTTAAACAAAATAAATCAAATTTTTCTTCTATAGAAACATAGAGTTTAGTTTTCTACACGTGATAATCTCAACAGTTTTTGAATATCTGGCATAAGCATGGTGGCATTTGGTGATTAACTTTTTAAATCAAGAGAAAAAGGTGTCATTAAATTCCAGGACACATCTGACAGATATTCAAGGACTGTTGAGATTAGCATGTGCAGAAAACTAAACTATGTGTTTCTATAGAAGAAATATTATTTTTATTTTAGCTAAAAATGTTTATACTGTAAAAACTTCAAAGACACTTCCCTAAATTCACGCTCACTAGCACCCCATCTTAATAAAACTTTTGTGTGGAAATAAACACAGCAGTAACGAAGCAAAATGAATCAGTAGTTAAAGATTTCCATAGAAATATAACCTATTAAGATAAAACACGGGGAGATCGAGGTTCGAATCTCGGTCGGGTGAACTGGGAGTGGTTTTTCCTAAATGGTTTTCCACTCTCCCTCCACGCAAATGCGGGTTCACTTCCCCTAAATTCAACCCTCCCAATTCGTAATCCATTAGCGTAAATAGTACTAAAGCGTATAATCCGAATGGGTAGTAAGACGCGGCGCTAAATATTAAGATAAAACAAATTACACAACTACCATCTAAACAGTGTTTAGTAAACACAAACTTTCACGGGATATTGTTTACAGACACCAAAATGAGGCAACCATAGATAATAGAGTTATAGAATGGCAACTCACTGTAGTATGGCTAGAACAGGAATTTGAGCGCTAAGACGGTTAAAAGATAAACTAATAGCTATCGGTGAGCATTTTAGTGCAAAACTGTAATTATAGGTACTTAAAGTGTTAATAGGTAGTCGCAAATCTTCAAATAATTATTAAAAATGATGGTTTTAAAAGCAACTTATAAAAAAAAATGGCGAATGCACAGGAATTGAGTTTTTTAAATATAGCAAATTAGAGAAAACATTATAATTCATCGAGAGTAGCGCTAATGCGTTTGCCAGAGAAGTTAACACTGTTTCCCCTTGCCCCTGTAGAGATCACAACCCATGGGTTGATGACACGAAAAGATCACAAATAAAACAAAAGAAGCGGGAAGAGTAGTAGAAAGTAAAGTAAATAGCAGACAACAGCTAACGCTTGATCAAAGATAAGGGAGGCACTTGATCAAAGAGCATGCGCTAGATATTTCATGCCCAAGTGCATCTTAAATCACGGTCTTTACATTCATTATTCTCAACCATTTCAAAAATAAATATTGAAACCTGGAAATTCCAGGGTGAGTCGATATCTGCTACATTTTAATAGAATAGATTAGTTCTAATTCTCTTGCTTTGAAATCTTTATAGAATACTTGATTGTAGATGTTATTTTGTGTAAAGGACAAGCTACAACTCTTCGACCCTTTTGATCAAGGACACCCAGGGACGATGGCGAGGAAACAGCTCATAGGTTTCCTGCTCCTTTGGCGTAGGTGACCGGAACCACATCGTATACACAGGCACGTCTGGCAGTACCTTTCCCAGCTCAATGCAGCAGTCAGAGGAAGAATTTGAGCTCCAGTTCCAGAGCGCAGGTGCAAATGGAAAGGAAGGGAGGAATGGAAGGAGTTAGTTCCATAGCATATACAACAGCTGTGCAAATGGAAAGGAAGGGAGGAATGGAAGGAGTTAGTTCCATAGCATATACAACAACACCCTTGATTCCTGTACAGTGAAATTATAAACAATATATCCACATGTATAAGGACAATAAATTTGAAAGTCATGAACCTTACATATGAAGTTATAATCAGTGCCCGTAGGTAAAAGTTATATAAGTCTTGCCTCTCAGGGTGTCTACCATCCGGGAAAATCAGGGAAAACGGGAATTAGCCGGGAATTTGAAAGGATCGGGAAAAAAAGGGAATAAGCCGGGAATTTGGTAAATTACAATAAAAATCTGGAAAAAATGTGGTTTTACTCAAAATATGAAATATAATAATCATTAAAACAGTAAATATTAATTTTATTCAAAC